>PVKP010034264.1:0-24363 GCA_004027715.1 Plecturocebus donacophilus
CCTCCCCTTCCTCCCCTTCCCTTCCAACGGAGTCTCACTCTGCTGCCCAGACTGGAGTACAGTGGTGCAGTCTCAGCTCACTGCAACCTCTGCCTCCCGGGTTCAAGGGATTCTCCTGCCTCAGCCTCCCGAGTAGCTGGGATTACAGGCATGGGCCAACACACGCAGCTAATTTTTGTATTTTTAGTAGAGACAGGGTTTCACCACGTGGCCAGGCTGGTCTTGAACTCTTCACCTCAGGTGATCTGCACACCTCAGCCTCCTAAAGTGCTAGGATTACAGGCATGAGCCATGGTGCCTGGCCTGGACCTCAGTATTTCTCATCCAAAAATGGGTTTAACATGAGGCAAGATAACACATTGGTTTAGAGTGTGAACTCTGGAGCTATAGGATCTGAACTGGTGCCCCAGCTCATACACGTATCAGCTGTGTGTTCCTTTGGCCAAGTTACTGAACTCCTCTGTGCCTCAGACGCCCCATTGATAAAGTGTGGGTAGTAATAGCTTCAGGTGGTACAACAGAAACCAGCACGTGGTAAGTACTAAATAGATGTCAGCTATTTTATAGTAACCCCTTTTCCTCACCTCCATGCCCCACCCTCTGGTCCCCTGCTCTGCCATTCTGGGGCTGGAACTCTCAAAGGCAAGACCACTGCCTCTGAGAATAAGCAGAGCAAATTACTGTTATTGACCATGACTGCCTACAATGTGTTAGGTTTATTTTGTGCCTTATTCCATTTAATCCCCATATTAAGGCCATCAGGGTGGCTCACAACTGCAATCCCAGCACTTTGGGTGGCCAAGACAGGAGGATTGCTGGAGCTCAGGAGTTCAGACCAAGCTGGAAAACAGCAAGACTTTGTCTCTACCAAAAAACAGGAAAAAAAAAAATTAGCCAGGCATGGTGATGCACTCCTGTGGTCCCAGGAGAATCACTTGAGCCTGGGAGGTCAAGGTTGCAGTGAGCAGTGATCGTGCCATTGCACTCCAGCCTGGGTGACAGAGCAAGACCCTGCCCCTCCAGCAAAAAAAAAAAAAAAAAAAAAATTATCACAATAACTCAGTGAGCAGATCTCAAACTCCCATTTTAGTGCTAAGAAAACAAGGGCCCAGAGATTTCAGCTAGTAAATGGCAAAGCCTAGAGCTGAGCTCAAGTTCATTCTGGTTCAGAGCCTGAGCTCTTTGCAGTGGCTTCTCTGGGCCCTTGGAGGTTGCCTTGTGCCCTGGTGGAATGGAAGGTTTTCCCCTCAAGAATCTCAGTAACTCCCTTCTGTCATCAGCTGCCGTACCCCTCTTTCTCTAGATAGAATCTCTTAGAATTATTATTATTTTCTTTCTTTCTTTTTTTTTTTTCTTCATCTTAGGGGCAGTCATCTTTGACTATATTATTATTATTATTGTTATTACTTTTAGATAGAGTCTTGCTCTGTCACCCAGGCTGGAGTGCAATGGCATGATCTCTGCTCACTGCAACGTCCGCCTCCTGTGCTCAAGTGATTCTCCTGCCTCAACCTCCTGAGTAGCTGGGATTACAGGCATGGACCACCACACCCGGCTAATTTTTGTATTTTTAATAGAGATAGGGTTTCACCATGTTGGTCAGGCTGGTCTGGAACTCCTGACCTTGTGATCTGCCCACCTCAACCTCCCAAAGTGTTGGGATTACAGGCGTGAGCCACTGCACCCAGCTAAATCTCTTAGAATTCTGAATGGAGGCCGGGTGCAGTGGCTCATACCTGTAATCCCTGCATTTTGGGAGGCCAAGGCAGGTGGATCACTTGAGGTCAGGAGTTTGAGACCAGCCTGGGCAACATGGAGAAACCCCTGTCTCAACTGAAAAGATAACAATTAGCCAGGTGTGGTGGTGCACATTTGTAATCCCAGCTACTCAGGAGGCTGAGGGAAGAGAATAGCTTGAACCCGGGAGGTGGAATTTGCAGTGATTCAAGATTGCACCACTGCACGCCAGCCTGGGCAACAGAGCAAGACTCCGTCTTGGAAAAAAAAAAAAGGGCTGGGCATGGTGGCTCATGTCTGTAATCCAAGCACTTTGGGAGGCCCAGGTGAGCGGATTGCCTAAGCTCAGGAGTTTGAGACCAATCTGGGCAGCACTGCAAAATCCTGTCTCTGCTAAAAATATAAAAAAGTAGCCAGGCATGGTGGTGTGTACCTGTAATCCCAGCTACTTGGGAGGCCGAGGCATAAGAATCACTTGAACCTGGAAGGTGGAGGTTGCAGTGAGCCAAGATTGTGCCATTGCACTGCAGCCTGGGCAACAGAGCAAGACTCTGTCTAACACACACAAAAAAAGAATTCAGAATGGAATCAGCTGAAAGGGAACCCCCTGGGGTGGAAAGGGGCAGAACCCAGTAGGATGAGACAGAATTGGAATGTGTGAGATGAGGTTGTCTTGGTTCCTCTGATTGGTCAGGTTGTCTGCACAGGTCAGAAAATGGGTCAATGACCATTCAGAGTTGCCTTTCCCTTTTCCTTCATTGGCCAAAGATGGCATGTCCTGGAGGCTAGAGAGAAACAGAGGAGGCCAGGGCTCAGTGGCTCATGCCTGTAATCCCAGCACTTTGGGAGGCCAAGGAGGGCAGATCATTTGAGGTCAGAAGTTCAAGACCAGCCAGACCAAATGGTGAAACCGAGTCTCTACTAAAAATACAAAAATTAGCTGGGCATGGTGGCACAGGCCTGTAACCCTAGCTACTCAGGAGGCTGAGGCAGGAGAATCGCTGAACCCAGGAGGTGGAGGCTGCAGTGAGCCAAGATCGAGCCACTGCACTCCAGCCTGGGTGACAGGGCGAGACTCTGTCTCAAAAACAAGAGATACCCTGAGAGTGGGGGCAGCGGTGAGGTGGGTGAGGGGCAAGCGAATGGGGCTCTGCACTGTGTGGGAGCTGTAGACAGAGGTGCAAGGGGAGCCCCCTGGAACTCCAGGCTGCATTGTCAGATGGGTTAGATGGATCCCAACTACTCAGGAGGCTGAGGCAGAGGAATCATTTGAAACCAGAAGGCAGAGGTTGCAGTGAGCTGAGATTGTGCCACTATACTCCAGCCTGGGTGACAGAGCAAGACTTGGTCTCAAAAAAAAAAAAAAGTTGTTGGTTGGACAAGGTGGTGCAGCTGCCTTCCATCCCTGGCAGTGATAGGTAAAAGCAGACACAAAGAGACCATCTGAAGATAGTATTCTTCCTTTCCCATTTTATGGATAAGCAAACTGGGTCTCTGAGTGAATAAGTAACTCAACCTAGACCTGTCTCCCCACATCCTGGGCTTCTTTCCACCCTGTCCAACTCTTGCCTAAGTCATAGGGAAGGTGGGGAAAGGAAGGGCTCGCTCTAGAGCTGATGTGAGAGGGGGAGGAGTTGCTGTGGGAGTGCGCCTCCCTCTGTCCTAGGCTTGTGCTACCTTCCCTAAGGAAGTCTTTTCTCACCGTGGGCAGAGCCCTGTGAGCAGACATCAAGGGAGCTGGTGCCATGGGGGGATAGGCAGACCCAGACTTGTCCCCAAGGAGCCCCTAATCTGAGACAACGGGCTAGAAATGGGCAAGAAACTTCAGACTTGCCTTTAGGCCCCCCTCTGTGGAATCCAGGCCTCAGAGGCTCCCTGTCTGAGGGGGTGGGGAAACATAGGTCTGATCTCAGGAACCCCAAGTCTAGAGGGATGAAGGATGGAGGGGAACTGTGTGAAGGTCAGAGGCCATAGGTCAGGGCCAGGGAGAGCATGGGGTATCTCAGGCTGGATCTGAGCAGGGTTCCCTACCAAGTGGGGAGGGAGAGTCATTGTCAGGTTTAGCCCTTGGGCCTCAGGTTGGCGAATAGGAGGGAGGTTGGGAGCTCAGAGCCTGGTCTAGCTCAGCCTTTGTCTGAGTGACCTTGAGTTTGACCTCCTCTTCTAGGTTGGTCCTGCAGATCCCCAGGACTCTGCCAAGCAGAGCTGCAGCAGGGGAGCTCAACAATACAATGAGCCATCCCAGAGGAATCTGAATGGTAGGAAAAAGGAAAAAATACCCAAGCCAGCTGAACTCTGGCTTTCTGTAGAAGGGAAAGGCAGCCGCACATCTGACCACAGCCTGAGCCCTGCTGTTCCTTCCTCCCAGCATGTCTGGGGGCAGGGGTGGGAGTGGCTGCTGTGTCCTCAGAAATGGGAGGAGGAGGATGGAAGGGATGGAGGGAGAGGGAGGGGAAGCTCTGGTATCTGATGCACTCACAGCAAAAAGCCTCTTTTCCTTGGAACTAGAGCCTGCTATAGGGGTCTGGAAGCCAGCCTGAGAGCCTGGGGTCTCAGCAGGGGAGGGGACTGGAGGTGGGGCAGGCAGGGTCTGGGAAAGAGAGGGAGGTGGAAACAGGGACTTAGAGAATCAGAAGAGACAGAAGGGAGAAAAAAGGCAGAAGCAGGTGTAGTGGGGATGCGTACTGGTGCACACATTTAGGTAGGCAAGAAAGGGGCTATTTAAAAAAATGCACTCAGAGGTCTCGCTCTGTCTGGCTGGTGCAAAATACAGTCTCCATTGTTGCTGGGCTCTCTTAACCTATGACAGCCCCTGCAGTTGGACCAAGGCCCAGAGATTTTACAGAACAAGATATGAACAAGACCCTTCAGCCTGGCACAGTGGCTCACCCCTGTAATCCCAGCACTTTGGAAGGCCGAGGTGGGCGCATCACCTGAGGTCAGGAGTTTGAGACCAGCCTGACCAACACGGAGAAACCCCCATCTCTACTAAAAATACAAAATTAGCCGGGCGTGATAGTGCATGCCTGTAATCCCAGCTACTTGAGAGGCTGAGGCAGGAGAGTCACTTGAACCTGGGAGGCGGAGGTGGCGGTGAGCTGAGTTCGCACCATTGCACTCCAGCCTGGGCAGCACAAGCAAAACTGTGTCCTGAAAACAACAACAACAAAAAACAAAACAAAAAGCAAGACCCTTTAGTTTGGTTATCAGTCCACTCTGGTCACCCAACCTGCATGACCCCATCAGGTCAGAGACTGTGCCATTTGATGCCAGCTGTTCATGGGACATGGAATCTTTGCTGATCTGGGAGCCATGTGGGATCCAGCCTTCTGAACGCCAGTCATCCCCATGAACTCAGGCCATGGATCCTTTCCCTGGAACAGGAGATCCTGAATTGCCACCCCTGCCTAAGAGGCTGGTGAAGGAGCCTCCCACTCTGGTCCCTGGGTCTGAAGACCTGTCCCTCAGCATTCTATAACTGAGCAGCTGGGACCAGCCTAGCAATCCCTCTTGGGTCCAGAAGCTTCCCAGGCTGCTGGGGTGACAGTGGGAGGATCCCAGAACCTCCACCAGCCACCCTGGGTGGTGGGGGGACGGCAGCCTGCCAGAGCTGGAGCTTCACTGTGCACGAGCAGGGGGGACCTGATCCAGAACCCAATGGCTGAGAAACTATTGAGTGCACGTTTACGGTGTGCCTGCAGTAGGCCCTGGGCTACAAGGCACCATGTCACCTGGCCCTTACACACTTGCTTTTAAACTTTGTATTGTGAAATATCTCATACATTGAGAAAAACATATGTATATGTGTGTATGTATACCTATAAAATATACATATTTGTACATATATCTAGATAAAAGTATATGTATCATTTAAATAGTAAAAATATAATGAACATCCAGGCAGCCATCACTAATTTAATGAGACATCCCAGTATTTTTTTTTTTGAGACAGGGTCTCACTCTGTCACCAGGCTGGAGTGCAGTGGCGCCATCTCGGCTTACCATAACCTCTGCATCCAGGATTCAAGCGATTCTCATGCCTCAGCCTCCTGAGTAGCTGGGACTACAGGCGTGTGCCACCACGCCCAGCTAACTTTTTGTATTTTTAGTAGAGACTAGGTTTCACTATGTTGGCCAGGCTGGTCTAGAACTCCTGACCTCAGGTGATCTGCCTATGTTGGCCTCCCAAAGTGCTGGGATTACAGGCATGAGCCACCACGCCTGGCCCTATTATCTTTTAAATCTCAGCAACAACTAGAGTTAAGTCCCTTCCTTCAAGCCTAACATTGTTTATTTGTGCTGCCTGCCTTTATTTTTCTTGATCAATTTTGCCAGGAGTTGCTCAATACCATTGCTCTCAGTTAGAAACTGGATTCAGCTAGAATCTAATCCAAAGCCAGCAGCTCACTGTTCCACCATCCCCAGGGCCAGGCCCCTGCTTGTTCCTAAGGTTCTTGATGGCATTCACCCAATCTGAGTTTCTGACAGCAAGATGGAGAAAAGTAGAGAGAAAAGGGCAAAGGCTGTGGTCCGCTTCTTCTCACTGGCGGCTTAATACCAGCCCAAGACTCAGTCCTTGGTCCTCCCCTCTCATCTCATGGTCATCTCATCCAGTTCAGTGCTATCTGTGTGATCATTCCAAATCTACAGCCCCATCCTTTCCCCTGAGCTCCAGAGACAATTTCAACTGCCCACTTGAAATTTCTGCGTGAATATCTAAAAGGCATTTCAAACTCAACATGTCTAAAATTACACTCCCTAGAAAGGAAAAGAAATCCAGCACAATGCTGGAGCCCCAGTCGCCTCTTTCTTCTGAATGTTTTCTGATTGCAGTGGTGATTGTCAACTTGACTTCCCCTCCCCAAATAGAATACAACTCCTGGTACTCCATCATTTAATGGAACTCAACCTGCATTAAAAAAGAAAAGAAAAGAAAAAAGGCCAGGTGCGTTGGCTCACACCTGTAATCCCAGCACTTTGGGAGGTCAAGGTGGGCATATCACAAGGTCAGGAGTTCGAGACCAGCCTGGCCAACATGGTGAAACAGTCTCTACTAAAAATACAAAAATTAGCCAGGCGTGGTGTCAGATGCCTGTAATCTCAGCTACTTGGGAGGCTGAGGCAGGAGAATTGCTTCAACCCAGGAGGCACAGGGTACAGTGAGCTGAGATGGCACCTTTGCACTCCAACCCAGGCAGCAGAGCAAGACTCCATCATAAACAAAAAGAACGAAAGAGAGAAAGAAAAGAAAGAAAGAAGAAGGAAAGAAAGAAAGAAAGAAAAAGAAAGAAAGAAAGAAAGAGAAAGAAAGAAAGAAAGAAAAGAAAGAAAATAGACTGGCATAGAATAGATTAGCAAGGAAATATCAGTGTGCCCCACCCATAATTGGGGTGAGTATGGCTTGTGAAACTTTTGTCTGTATATTGGGTCCTGTTGTAAAATGCCAAAATCATGAACTAAATTAAAAAAAAGTTTTGACTGATCTAGGCCTTGGGTTCAACAGGGTGCCCTTGGGACAAATGCCAGCTGTAAGGCTGATTTACTGAAGAGGAGTGGCCCTTATCATTTCTGTTCATTATTTCTCTTACTTCTAGTCACTTCATTGTGAAGGCCAAAGCAACTCCATCTTGGCTGCGAATCTGTCATGTTGACTTCTGATTAACCCTAGTTCTGGGAGGGCCTCTAAGATTTCCAGTTCTTTGTGTAAGAGCAGGTGCTTACCATAAATCCTGCCCTTAGGTCAAAACAGCCTTGATGTTTTCATACTTCAGTTGTCCTATACATCTCTTCAGAATCATGCATACTCTTTCTCTATGGCAGATAAGCCCTGGGTCTGGGGGTAATGACACAGGGATCTACCGTCACTGTCCCCTGAGACATAGATATGGCTTCTGTTTGTCCCTATTACATGTTTCTTTCTGAAAAACTGGATATGTCAGCCTTTTTCTTCAGCCTCTTAGCTTCTTCAGACTTTGGGGGTAGGTTTGCATAGTCCTGCCCGGGACAGGACTTCAGTGCCTTACAAAAGATAATTTTATAGCATATTAATTATTTTTTAAAGTGATATATATGGGGAGGGGTTTCTCTGTACCCCTCTTCTTCCATTTTGCTGGAAATGGAACTCTTTTCCCATGGCCCTATCCCATCTCATTCCATCAGCATAGCACATTGTGTTTCTGCTTTGCTTGCTGACTTTGCATTCCACAAATGTGCCAAACTCTCTTCTGCAAAGTCTTTTCACTTTCTATTCCTTCCACCTGGGTTGCTCCTTCCTGGCACTCCCTGGCCTGGCTCCTTTGCATCCTTTGGAATTTATTGGCTCACTTAACTAAAAAGTCTAAGGGTAGAGCTACCTTCAGGTACTGCTGATATCAGATGCTCAAGTGATTTTACCAGTCATCAGGTTTCTCTTTGTTTCTGGGCTCTCTGCCAGGCAGGCACATCCTCAGGCAGGCACTTCCTTTGTGATGGCAAGTTGGCTGTCTGCATCTCCATGTTTATAATCTATTTGGTCAAAATTTCTCAAGCAAAGAGAGTTTCTCTTTCCCAACAGTTTCAGCAAATGTCCCAGTATTGAGTTTCATTGGCCAGGCCAGGGTCACAAGCCCATTCCTAAAGACAAAAAATATGCACTGAGCATGTAGGAGAGGTGGTTCCCTACAAAATATAAAGTCATTGTTACCAAAAGTAGGACAAGTGGATGCTGGGAAGGCAAAAATCACAGCTGCCTACTCCGTCATCCTCAACCTCTTCTTCTACTGTAGGTTTCCTTGGTTATTCCTTCCACTTACTGTTCACTTCCTTCATAGCACAAATGACCTTATGTGTGTTGACTCCATGGCCTTCCTCTCTTGCCCTGGCTTGAGAGTGCTCAGAGGACAGGAGTCTTGCCTGTCTTGATCACTGCTACATCCACAGCACTTGGAACAGTGTCTGCACACAGTAAGTGCTTAATAAAGGCTTGTGGCAGAAATGAACTTGCTGGAGAGCCAGGCTCTCTTGCTTTCTTTTTCATTTCAACTTCTTTTATTTTTATTTTGGAGGAAGGGGTCTTGCTTTGTCACCCTGCTAAAGTGCAGTGGCACCGTCATAGCTCTCTGCAGCCTCAACCTCGCAGGCTCAAGCAATCCTCCTGCCTCAGCCTCCCGAGTAGCTGGGACTACAGGAGTGTGCCACCACACCCAGCTAATTAAAAAAAAATTTTTTTTTGGCCAGGCGAGGTGGCTCATGCCTGTAATCCCAGCACTTTGGAAGGCTGAGGTGGGCGGATCACCTGAGGTCAGGAGTTCGAGACCAGCCTGGCTAACATGGTGAAACCCCGTTTCTACTAAAAATACAAAAAATTAGCCAGGCATGGTGGTACATGCCTGTAATCCCAGCTACCTGGGAGGCTGAGGCAGGAGAACCCGGGAGGCAGAGGTTGAAGTGAGCTGAGATTGCACCATTGCACTCCAGCTTGGGCAACAAGAGAGAAACTTCGTATCAAAAAAAAAATTTTTTTTTTTTTTTTGGAAAGGCCAGGCACAGTGGCTTACGCCTGTAATCTCAGCACTTTGAGAGGCCAAGGCAGGCAGATTTCTTGAGATCAGGAGTTCTAGACCAGCCTGGCCAACATGGTGAAACCCCATCTCTACAAAAACAAAAAAAGCATCTGGGCATGGCAGTGTGCACTTGTAATACCAGCTTCTCAGGAGGCTGAGGCAGAATCGCTTGAACCTAGGAAGCAGAGATAGCAGGGAGCTGAGATTGCACCACTACACCCCAGCCTGGGCTACAAAGCGAGACTTCATCTCAAAGAAAAGTTATTTTTGTAGAGATGGGGTCTCACTCTGTTGCCCAGGCTAGTCTGGAACTCCTGGGCTCAAGCAATCCTCCTGCCTTGGCCTCCCAAAGTATGGGAATTACAGGTGTGAGCCACTGCCCCCGGCCCCAAAAATTCTTGACCTTGATTTCTCAGCCAGATCTCCTCTTTCTTGGTTTTTCCCATTTCAGTCAAGGGTACCCTCATCCACCCTGCTGCTTCATCCACAAAGCCAGAGAGCATTCTGTCATCCCCACACTAATCCATGTACAAGTCCTTTCATTCACCTCGAAATAAAACTCAAACCCATCCCCCTCCCAGCCCTTGCCAGCACGCCTGGCACCATCCCCTCTCAGCTGGGATTATGGCAGTAATCTCCTAACTGGTCTTCTTCATTCCCTTTTTGCTCCCTTTTAGTCCATTCATTTTACACAGCAAACAGCATGATCTTTTAAAAACAAATCAGATCATGTTGATCCCCAACTTAGACCATTTAAAGGCTTCCACTGCAATTAAAGTAAAATCTGAAATCCTCACCCTGGCCTTCAGGCCCAAGCTGCCTTTCAACCTTAGCCCTCCCCACTTTCCTGCTGGCTCACCAGACACTGCACACACTGGTTTTTCTGCCGCAGGGCCTTTGCACTTGCAATTTCTTCTGCTGGGAAATCTCACTCCCCAATTCCACATGCCTGATTTCTGTTCATCTTTCAGGTCTCGGCTTAAATGTCACTAAAGGAGAATATTTAATACCTCCCTGACTCCCTTTTCTATCATGTCAGTAGCTTATTCCTTGGTCATGATTTCTGGGGAAGACCTCTGGAGGCACACTACCAGGGTGCTGAATCCTACTTCCACTGCTCCTTGACCACGTGACCTTAGCTATTTGCTGCTCTGTCCTTCAATTTCCTCAACTGCAAAATGGGGTATCTGCAAAATAGAGTACCTTATAGGATCAGTACCTGGCACAGGGTAAGCACTAAGTAAATATTTTAATTAAAAAAATTGTAGGTTGGGCAAGGTGGCTCACACCTGTAAAAAAAATTTTTTTAAAAACAGTGTTTCCGTCACCCAGTCTGGAGTGCAGTGGTGCAATCATAGTACACTGCAACTTCAAAATCCCAGGCTCAAGCAATCCTCCCATCTCAGCCACCTGAGTAGCTGGGACTACAGGAACACACCACCATGACTAGCTAATGTTTTTATTTTTATTTTTGTAGACACAGGGTCTTGCTTTGTTTCTCAAGCTGGTTTTGAACTCCCGGCTTCAAGCGATCCTACTGCCTCAGCTTCCCAAAGTGCTGAGATTATAGGCATGAGCTACCATGCTTAGTCTTAAATATTTTTAAAATATTTATTTATGGCCAGGTGTGGTGGCTCACACGTGTAATCCCAGCACTTTGGGAGGCTGAGGTGGGCAGATCATAAGGTCAAGAGTTCGAAACCAGCCTGGCCAACATGGCAAAATCCTGTCTCTACTAAAAATACAAAAATTAGCCAGGTGTGGTGGCAGGCACCTGTAATCCCAGCTACTTGGGAGGCTAAGGCAGGAGAATCACTTGAACCCAGGAGGCAGAGAATGCAGGAAGCTGAGGTCATGTCATTGCACTCCAGGCTGGGTGACAAGAGAAAGACTCTGTCTCAAAAAAAAAAAAATTATTTATTTAGAGATAGGGTTTCACTCTGTTACCCAGGCTGTAGTATAGTGGTGCAATCATAGCTTTCTGCAGCTTTAAACTCCTGGGCTCAAGCAATTCTCCTGCCTCAGATTCTCGAGTAGCTAGGACTATAGATGTGAGCCACTATCCCAGCCATAAATATTAGAAGGTATTTAATTATTCCCTCCTGGTACATTTCTTGAGATTGAACTATTTTGACTTCTGAGATGTAAGCTTTGTGGAAACAGGGATTGCATTGCACCTCTTGTATTTACTGCTGTGCCCCTAGGGCCTTGCATAGTGGCTGGTACGTAGTAGGTGCTTAATGACGTTGAATGAATGCATGAAAACAGATATGATCTCAGCCCTTATGGAACTGATGTTGTCCAACTTGCCCTTCAAGATGTGGCTATTTTAGAGGTGTGAAAACTGAGACCCTAGAGGTGGGGTGATTTCAGCAATGCTTCCAGGGGGAAGGTATGATTTGTACTTATCAGAAATATGATAAATTTATTTTCCTCTGGGCTGTCTACAGAAGTGGCAGCCATCTTCTCAGGAGCATGGCTACCCTCACACCCCTCGGGTAGCCCAAGATCATCAAAAAGAGGACCAGGAAGCTCATGTGGCATCATGAGCAGTCTGATGGATAGATCAGACTGTTAAGTGAAAATTAAGTGTAACTGACAGAAATCCAGCATTACTGGCAGTAGGGTACACAGAAGATTCAAGGGCCAAATCTTGATGCCCAGCATTGGTTATAGGAAGAACAAGAAAACAAGGCACATGCTGCCCTGTGGCTTCTGGAATTTCCTGGTTCACAATGTCAAGAAGCTGGAAGGGCTGCTGGTGTGCAGCCAGTCTTAGTGTGCTGAGATTGCTTGAAATGTTTCCTCCGAGAACCATAAAGCCTGTGTGGAAAGAGCAGCCCAGCTGGTCACCAGAGTCTCCAACCCCAATTCCAGGCTGTGCGGCAAAGAAAACAAATAGACGGCTCACGTGCATGCTTTATTTATGTTTAAATAAAACCATGAAAACTGCAGAAAAAAGAGATACCAAAAATGTGATGAAGCATCAAAAGCACGTGGAACCTGCTGCCTCGACTGTGAACACAAGACATAGCCTTTTATTCTAGGAATAATAACTAGGGCAAAACTTTTTTCACAAGAGAAATCAAACACAGAAATAACTGGGCTCTCTGTATAGAGCAGCAGGATGGATGGATCGTAGCGCTGTTGACTGAGATGACACTGACACTGCAGTTGTGCCTTCCTGGGGAAGACATCCAATACCCTATCCAAGTAATACTGCAGCCTTGAACTCCTGGCTCAAGAGATCCTCCCACCTCAGCTTCCTGAGTAACTGGGGTTACAGGCATGCACAACTGTGCCTAACTAATTTTTCATTTTTTGTTTTGTAGAGACAGGGTCCCCCTAGGTACCTAGGCTGGCCTCAAATTCCTGGGCTCAAGTGATTTTCCTGCCTCAGCCTCCTAAAGTACCGGGATTATAAGCATGAGTTACCACACCCAGCTTCCAGAGGTTTCATTTTACAAATGCAGGAACAGAAACTAAGAGAGGAGAAGGATTTACTCAGGTTCGCACAGTAAACTAAGCCCAAGACTTCTGGCTTCTAGGAAAGATTTCTTTAAGCCCTAATTGATAAAAAAAAAAAACTGTTTAAAAAATTTTTTTAATTAGAAAAAGTATTTATTTCTGCTCCTTTCATACATTTTATTGTTCAGGAAACAGTCTTACATACATATCTGAAATAATCTACCATCACACACTCTAGTTAAAGGCAAAGCACCATAGGTAAAGCTGATCAGCTGTCCAGAGTTCTCAGCTTATGGAAACTTGCTTCTTGATTTTATGCTAATTTCTGAAAATCAGAAATGTCATCTCCAAAAAATGTTAAGGGGGTTGTAAAAACAATCACTTTATTTGATATTATAGATGTAGATATGGAGTATATTTTCTTTAAGAAATAAAAAACTGAGAAGAAAATGCCACTCTTCATCGTTGGTAGGTCAGCAGGTCAGCAGGAAAAAAAATACTGTAATAAACTTGTCTCTTTAATACCAAGAAAAATTCTAGTCCAAGCTTCAATACACTTCCTGTTTTTTTCACTAGATACTTCTTTTACTGCTGCTCTTCATTCTTTTCCACATTTCATATTAGAGGATTGGTATAGCCATTAAAACTTCATTGACAGGGCGGGGCATGGTGGTCCATGTCTGCAAACCCAGCACTTTGGGAAGCTGAGGAGGGTGGATCACAAGGTCAGGAGTTCAAGACCAGCTTGATCAAGATGGTGAAACCCCATCTCTACTAAAAATACACACATAAAAAAATTAGCTGGGCATGGTGGTAGGTGCATGTTGTCCTAGCTACTTGGGAGGCTGAGGCAGGAGAATTGCTTGAACCCAGGAGGCGGAGGTTGCAGTGAGCAGAGATTTTGCTAGGGCACTCCAGCCTGAGTGACAGAGTGAGACTCCGTCTCAAAAAAAAAAAAAACCCAAAAAACAAAAAAACCACAACAACAACACAAAAAACTCAACAGGACACAGACGAATCCAATGAATAGAAGAAAAAATCTGTTGCATTTTGGGATATTTGATGCATTCAATCGGTCCAGGATTATGAAACCTAAACCTCCCATTGTAAGCAGGAAGCTGGATGCAAGTCCTTCCATAATATATTGTTCATTTACTCTGCAGGCCAAGAAAGCTACTGGCCTCTGATACCCATGTTCATCAGTTATAGGGCTAACATTTGGAGGTTCAACAATTATATCACAAATTATTCCTCTGATGATGAGGCAGCAAGACACCACCACCAAAGCATACACAGTCAAGGCCAACGCCATGTGCAGCCAGGGCAGTTTCTTCAGCTTCAGGTTGGGACATTCGAGCACTAAGAACGGGATACAGTACAAAGTCTCCATGCTGGTGGCAGCAAGGCAAAACCTCTTTAATTAATTAATTAATTAATTTATTTATTTATTGTGAGAAGGAGTCTTGCTCTGTCATCTAGGCTCGAATGCAGTGGCATAATCTTGGCTCACTGCAACCTCTGCCTCCCAGGTTCAAGAGATTCTCTTGCCTCAGCCTCCCGAGTAGCTGGGACTACAGGTATACACCACCATGCCCGGCTAATTTTTGTATTTTTAGTAGAGATGGGGTTTCACCATGTTGACCAATCTGGTCTTGAACTCCTGACGTCAGGTGATCCACCTGCCTCAGCCTCCAAAAGTGCTGGGATTACAGGTGTGAGCCACTGTGCCCAACCGATATAAAAGCTCTTGATATAACAATGGAGAGAAAGGAGTAAGAAGGAGGAGAAGAATGAGGAAGCGTTGAATCAGGTGTTCACTGGCAGGCAGGAACACTGACAGGTATATGGGGCAACCAGAGCTCTTGCAGGGAGGGCAGGGGAGTCGTTAAGGAAACGGAGTTGGAGGCTGGGGCCTGACTGGGTTATTTTCAGAGCTGCTATCTTTGTCTGCATCTGCTAAATTATTAAGCTGAGATCACTTCCTAGAGGGTGCCAGGCCAGGTTGCCAGGGAGAGGCTGAAAGGGAGAGGTTAGATCTCTTAGCAGAGGCCTCAAATATTCTAGGCTGGGATAGAGGTAGACTCCTCAGGACTTGACCCCTTCTCCATGCCACTGTCAGCTGGTGGAGGGGATTGGGGATCCTGCTTGGGGCCACAGCCAGTCACTATCCCCTCCACAAGGCTGTCTCTTCTGACTGTTGTCCAGGAGGCGGTAGATATGTACTGGACCAGACTCTGGAACCTGGTCCCATCTCAGCTGCCTCTCCTCTTTCAGAGTCTCAGACCCAAGCCACAGGTTTTGAGTCAGATAGATATGACCATAGGTGAGATTTGGGCACATCCTTGCATGTATCAATGTTCTTGTCTATGCCATAGATATTAGCCATTCCACTTCTCAGATGAAAGCCCTAAAGTTCAGAGAACAAAGGTGCCTCTCTCAGGGTTGCATAGCTAGAAAAAGACTGAACTTTAATTGAAACATAAGTCTTTCTGATTTCAGGCTCCTTTCTTCTGTTTTATTCTTTTTTTAATTTTTAAAGATGGAGTTTCGCTCTTGTTGCCCAGGCTGGAGTGCAGCGGTACGATGTCAGCTCACTGCAACCCCCACCTCCCAAGTTCAAGTGATTCTCCTGCCTCGGCCTCAGAGTACTTGGGCTACAGGTGGGTACCACCATGCCCAGCTAATTTTTGTATTTTTAGTAGAGACAGAGTTTCACCATATTGGCCAGGATTGTCTCGAGCTCTTGACCTCATGATCTGCCCTCCTTGGCCTCCTAAAGTGCTGGGACTACAGATGTGAACCACTACACCTGGCCTAATTTTTGTATTTTTAGTAGAGATGGGGTTTCACCATGTTGGTCAGGTTGGTCTTGAACTCCTGACCTCAAGTGATCCACCTGCCTAAGCCTCCCAAAGTACTGGGATTACAGGTGTGAGCCACCTCACCCAGCCTTTTTCTCCTCTTCTTCTTCTTCTTTCTTGTTGTTGTTGTTGTTGTTGTTCTTCTTCTTTCTTCTTTCTTCTTCCTTTTCTTCTTTCTTCTTCCTCTTCCTCCTCTCCCTCCTCTTCCTCCTCTCCCCCCTCCCCTCCACTTCTTCTTCTTCTTTTCTTCTGAGACAGGGTTTTGCTCTGTCTCCTGGGATGGAGTGCAGTGGTACAATACTAGCTCACTGCAGCCTCAAACTCCTGGGCTCAAGGGGTCCTTCTGCCTTAGCCTCCCATGTAGCTATAGGTGTGCACCACCACCTATAGCTAATTTTTAAAATTTTTTGTAGAGACAGAGTCTTGCTATGTTGCCCAGGCTGGTCTCAAACTCCTGGCCTGGCCAGGCTCGGTGGCTCATGCCTGTAATCCCAGCACTTTGGGAGGCTGAGGCGGGTGGATCAGGTGGTCAGGAGTTCAAGGCCAGCCTGGTCAAGATGTTGAAACCCCATCTGGGTGACAAAATGAGACTCTGTCTCATAAAAAAAAATTAAAAAAAAAAAAAAAAACAAACTCCTGGCCTGAAGTGATCCTCCCATCTTGGCCTCCCAAAGTACTAAGATTATAGGCATGAGCCACTGTCCTTGGCCTATTCTTTGTTTTTGTTTTTTTTTTTTAGATGGAGTCTTGCTCTGTCACCCAGGCTGGAGTGCAGTGGAAAGATACAGCTCCCTGCAGCCTCAACCTCCTGGGCTCAAGTGATCCTCCCACCTCAGCCTCCTGAATAGCTGGGACCACGGGCATGCACCACCGTGCTCAACTAATTTATTTTTGTTTTTCCTAGAGATGAGGTCTCACCATGTCCCCCAGGCTGGTCTTGAACTCTTGGGTGCTCAAGTGATCCTCCTGCCTCAGTCTCTCAAAGTGTTGGGATTATAGGTATAAGCCACCTAGCCTGACAGCCTGTTCTTTTTTAGTATTTTATCTGTTTTCCAGATTTTCTACAAAAAGAATGTACTTTATACCTTTTATAAAGATCAGAAAAATGCAATAATCATTATAGTTTAAAGATGCATTTCTTCATTCCAGATGTGTTTGCTGGGCTGGCTGTGCACTAACAGGTGGTGGACTGTGGCGCTTTCCACTGTGAGAGTGTGGTGCTCAGGCCAGTTAAGAAAGCTGGCAGAGCCGGGCTCGGTGGCTCACACCTGTAATCCCAGCACTTTGGGAGGACGGGTGGGCGGATCACGAGGTCAGGAGTTCAAGACCAGCTTGCCCAATATGGTAAAACCTCGTCTCTACTAAAAATACAAAAATTAGCTGAGCGTAGTGGTGCATGCCTATAGTCTCAGTTACCCAGGAGGCTGAGGTAGGAGAATCGCTTGACCCGGGAGCAAAGATTGCAGTGAGCTGAGGTCACACCACTGCACCATTCCAGCCTGGGCAACAGAGCAAAATTCTGTCAATAAAAAAAGAAAAGAAAGCTGGCAGATGCCAAGTCTCTCTCACTTGTGGTCCTTTGCACATGGTGTTCCCATCCTGAATCCTTGTCCTTCCCCCAGCACCTCTGTAGCACTCCCTTAGATGTGTTCTTCAGGTCTCAGTTTACATATCGTCGTCTGCAGGAAACCCTCCCTGGTCTCCTCCCGACTAGGCTGGGCTCAGTGCTGTTCTGTCTTCTCACAGTCTCTGTGCTGTCTCCATCCTGGTAGAAACCTCACTGAACTGCCATTGCCTGCCTGTGTTCCCCCTACACTCACTGAGGGCAGGGCCCATCTGATTATTGCTGTACCTCTAGCCACCAGCACAGCAGAAGAGGTGATGAACAGCTTTTGCATGAGTGGAATGAAGAATAAATGAATGGGCTGGGTGCGGTGGCTCACACCTGTAATCCCAGCACTTTTGGAGGCCAACGTGGGTGGATTATGTGAGGTTAGGAATTCACCTGACCAACATGGTGAAACCCTGTCTCTACTAAAAATACAAAAATTAGGCCAGGCGAGGTGGCTCACACCTGTAATCCCAGCACTTTGGGAGGCTGAGGCGGGCAGATCATGACGTCAGGAGATTGAGACCATCCTGGCCAATATGGTGAAACCCCGTCTCTACTAAAAAAATACAAAAATTAGCTGGGCACAGTGGTGGGTGCTGTATCTTACCACTGCACTCCAGCCTGAACCACAGAGTAAGACTCTGTCTCAACAAAAAAAAAAAAGAAAAATTAGCTGGGTGTGGTGGCAGGTACCTGTAATCCCAGCTACTTGGGAAACTGACATAGGAGAATTGCTTGAACCCAGGAGGCAGAGATTGCAGTGAGCCAAGATTACGCCACTGCACTCTAGCCTGGGGCGGTAGAGCCACCTCAGAAAAAAAAAAAATTAAAAGCAATAAATGAATGAATGGAGAAGGGGCCTTCTCCATTGTCAACAAGCTCTACTCTTGTGTTATTTTTCTTTTCTTTTTTTCTGAGATGGAGTCTCGCTCTGTCTCCAGGGCTGGAGTGCAGTGGTGCGATCTCGGCTCACCGCAACCTCCAACTCCTGGGTTCAAGCAATTCTCCTTCCTCAGCCTCCTGAGTAGCTGGGATTACAGGCATGCGCCACCACGCTTGGCTAATTATTTTGTGTTTTTAGTAGAGATGGGGTTTCGCTATCTTGACCAGCCTGGTCTTGAACTCCTGACTCATGATCCACCCTCCTTGGCCTCCCGAAATGCTGGGATTACAGGCGTCAGCCACCGAGCCTGGCCTACCCTTGTGTTCTTTTTCTTTTCTTTCTTTTTTTTGAGATGGAGTCTTGCTCTGTTGCCAGGCTGGAGTGCAGTGCCACAATCTTGGCTCACTGAAACCTCCGCCTCCCGGGTTCAAATGATTGTCCTGCCTCAACCTCCCAAGTAGCTGGGATTACAGACATGCACCACCACACCCAGCTAATTTTTGTATTTTTAGTAGAGACGGGATTTCACCATGTTGGCCAGGATGGTCTCGATCTCTTGACTTTGTGATCTGCCCGTCTTGGCCTCCCAAAGTGCTGGATTACAAGTGTGAGCTACTGTGCCTGGCCCCCTTGTGTTATTTTTCAATTCAAACAAATGTTTATTGAGTGCCTTATGGGGCCAGGCACTCTACTTGACTTCAGGGAATTCTAGTGATAAGCAAAAGCAATCAAGGGGGAGAGACTATTAATAATTAAACGATAAACAAATACATATATATATGACTTGTGGGAAATACCACAGAGGATAGCAACAGGGAGCATTGTCTGAGAATAACAGGGAGGTAAGGAGTGACCATGGAGTGGGTCACGTCTGTGTTTGAATCCTTGCTTGGCCATTTACCTGCTGTGTGACTTCAGACAAACCTCTTCCCTACTCTGGGCTTTGGTTTCTCAGGAAGAGGTTATCAATTGCCCTTTCTTAGGGATGATATCTGGAGACAGAGAACATTCATTCCTCCAATAAATATATATTGCACACCAGGCCTGGTGGCTCACGCCTGTAATCTCAGGACTTTGGGAGGCCGAGGCGGAGGGATCACGAGGTCAGGAGATGGAGACTATTCTGGCTAACACGGTGAAACCCCATCTCTACTAAAAATACAAAAAAAAATTAGCCGGGTGTGGTGGCACACACCTCTAATCCCAATTACTCAGGAGGCTGAGGCAGAAGAATTTCTTGAACCCAGGAGGGAGAGATTACAGTGAGCTGAGATTGTGCCATTGTACTCCAGCATGGGTGACAGAGTGAGACTCTGTCTCAAAAATAAATAAATAAATAAATAATAAAATAAAATATATCTTATCCCACTCAGAGAAATTACTTGCCCAAAGTCAGCCAGATGGGCAGCATGTGTGGGTTTTGAACCCAGGTCTGACTGGTTCTCTGGATCTGGTCAGTGGTGGGGGCTGAGGGTAAGTCCTAGTCTTCTTCCCCTGAATCAGTTCCTCAGGAGTTGGGAGCAATGATCTGCCTCTCTGTCCATCTCCCCACCACCATGATGATGGGGGGCTTCTGCCCTGAGAAAGACCTATGGTTGCATGACACAAAAGAGACCGTTCAAAGGGATGCCACCATTCAGCAGGGCACTCCTCCTTGCTGGGGGCAACCTGGTATCTCCTGAGCCTCCCTTATCTTCACTGAGCCCCTCCAACTCTCTGAGTTCCCAAGGCCCTCACTGAACCTCCCTTCCCACATGGGGAGCCTCTGCTAGCACCTTGGCACACACTCAGCCCCTTCTCCTCACTGAGCCCCAGCACAGCCACTGAACAGCTCTTCTTCCCCTCACTGAGACCTTTCCTCTCTCTGAGTCATCCCCGCAAGCCCTCCCCTTTCCCTCACCGAGTCTCCACCACCCCTGGTCACTGGGCGCCCTGCCTCTGACCTCCTCCCTCCCCCAGGCACTCCTCCCTTCCTCTCCGCCATGCCTGGCGCCTCTCATCCAGCCGCCCTCCTCTCCCAGCTCCTTCTGAGCTGCCTCTTTGGAGCCGAACTGTCTCGCCCACCCACGAGTCCCCATCACTCAGTCTCACTCAGTCTGACACCTGAAAGCACTTAGAGAGCATGTTTCTGTGCGGGGAGCTCTGTCATCATCCTGCACATCACACAAGCATGCCATCTGCCTCTTCAGGTTGCAGCAGTCACACTGGCCGCAGCTTCCCAGGTCCTCCTGAGCCCAGGGTCTGTTGCAGTCCTTCCCACTTGGGTTCAGAGCTGGGTTCTGGACACCTGGATCTTGCCCCCACCCACCACGGAGACGTCCCATCTCTGATGACACCTTCAAGGGGATGGAAATAAGGCAGGCCCGTGGTGTCTGGGCCAGTGTTTGCTATGGCAGGGGGATTTCTGTGGGGGAAAAGTGCGCAGGGCTCTGTTCTGTCATTTTGTCAGGGCCAGATGAGAACCGTCAGTTAAAGTCCCACATAAGGAGCATCCCTCCACCAAGAGGACTAGACTCAGGTGTCTGAGCCCCAGATGGCATGAATGGCTGAGCTGGTGCATTTCTGTCCAGATTCAGGAATCTGGGTTCAGCCACCAGTTGGCAGTACGACATTGGGCAAAGCACTACTGCCCTTCAGGGTCTCAGTTTCCCCCCTCTTTATTTTTATTTATTTTTTTAAGACAGAGTCTCGCTCTGTTGCCCAGACTGGAGTGCAGTGGCACAATCTCGGCTCACTGCAACCTCAGCCTCCCGAATTCAAGCAGTTCTCCTCCCTCAGCCTGCCGACTAGCTGAAACTGCAGGTGGCACCACCACACCCAGCTAATTTTTTTTGTATTTTCAGTAGAGACGGGGGTTTCACCGCGTTGGCCAGGCTGGTTTCCAACTCTTGACCTTAGGTGATCCACTCGGCCTCCCAAAGTGCTGGGATCACAGGCGTGAGCCACCGCGCGGAGCCAGTTTCCCGGTCTTTAAATGGTCTAAGAACACCCGTTGGGAGGAGTAAAAAAAAATGAGCAGCGGCAGGGAAAGAACTTTGCAAACCGTGGGATCCGGGGCTCCTCTGTGGTGCCATCAAGGTTTGCAGGCTCTGAGGTATTTGTTCTGCGAATGAAGGGCCCTACCTAGCGTGAAATCAGAGCAGCCAGATCCCCAACCCACCAGAAGGGCAGTCGCCCCTCTGCGTTAACTCCAGTGAGGTGGGAGAAGGGGGTCGTGGCGAGCCCTGCATCCCAGGAGAGACCAGGCGGAACTGATTCGGTCAAGGGCAGCCTAAATGTGGGAGGAGCACTGCACAAGGAGTCAAGCCTCCTCGCCCAGGCTCTCTTCGCACAGAGGCCTTAGGCAAGACCCCTCCCCCGGGTGGAGACCGGATTCCATGATTTTCTAAACACCAGCTACCAGAGCTTATGACTCTGAGGGGCCAAACCAGGGAAGATGAGGTTCCCTTTGCAGCCAAAACTTGGGGGGAGGCGAACGGGGACCGGATGCCCTAGAGGGGCAAAATCCGGCGAAGGGTAGGACCTGAAGGGTTTGGGGAATGCCCTGAAAGCGTAGCAGGGGAGGGGGCGGGTTCAGGGCGTGCCCGTCTCTGATTGGCTGCGCTGCCCGTCGCTCCGCCCCGTGTTCTATAAGATGCAAGGCAGGCGGGCGCGGCCCTGGCGTGGGGGCTGCGGCCGAATCTCGCTCTTCAGGTGCGCCGTGCTCGTCCTCTCAGCGCACCGACAGCCGCAGACCGCCGGGGGGCGGGGGATGCCGGGCTGCCGCATCAGCGCCTGCGGCCCGGGGGCCCAAGAAGGGACGGCAGAGCCGGGGTCGCCGCCGCCGCCCCGGGAGCCCATGCCATCCCCTCAGCCCCCGCCCCCAACTCCGACCTTGACCCTGACCCCGACCCCGGCTCAGTCCCCGCTGCTGCCAGACAGAGCCGAGACTTCGGCAGGTGCGGCCGAGGGCCAGGAGCTGCAGCGCTGGCGCCAGGGCGCTAGCGAGGGCGTGGGGCTCGCCGGGCCCGGAGGGGGCTCTGGCGCGGCGGCGGGGACAGGAGGCCGCGCTCTGGAGCTGGCCGAGGCGCGGCGGCGGCTGCTGGAAGTGGAGGGCCGCCGGCGCTTGGTGTCCGAGCTGGAGAACCGCGTGCTGCAGCTGCACCGCGTTTTTTTGGCGGCGGAGCTGCGCCTAGCGCACCGTGCGGAGAGCCTGAGCCGCCTGAGCGGCGGCGTGGCGCAGGCCGAGCTCTACCTGGCGGCGCACGGGTCGCGCCTGAAGAAGGGCCAGCGTCGCGGCCGCCGCGGCCGCCCCCCTGCGCTGCTGGCCTCCGCGCTCGGCCTGGGCGGCTGCGTGCCCTGGGGCGCCGGGCGACTGCGGCGCGGCCACGGCCCCGAGCCCGACTCGCCCTTCCGCCGCAGCCCGCCCCGCGGCCCCGCCTCCCCGCAGCGCTGACCTCCACGCCCGGACCCCTGGCCACCCCAACAGGCCTCACCAAGGTGCCGACCGACCGACTGATCGCGGACGCTGGCTGGATGGAAGACGGATCTGCAGGAAGAGACAGTGGGGGGCCAGGGGCACGGTAGAGGAGGCTGAGGTGCGCTCTTAGCGGCTGGTGCGTTCGAGGGTCAGGGCGTGTTGGGGGGCTGGTCCAGGGCCCCGGAGCGCCCTTCCCTGGGGCTGCCGGCTTCTGCTGGGTCCCTAGTAAAGCTGCCACTTTATGTTCCCGTCTCTCCCCATCTGGGTAGTAAGGTGGTAGCACCAAGTCTCCAATATAAGAGTTTCACTCTTGAGGGGGCTCAGATCCCAGGAACGGGTTGGTGGCAAACTTTACCATTTGGAACCTGCGGCACGGATGCAGCACCTCGCATCCTCACCCCCGCTTGCGTTGCCTTTCCCAGACCCCTCGGGGCTGTGAGCAGTCTTGCCCTTGAGGCTGCTGCTTCCTGGCGCAGCTGCCCAGCTCCATGCTTTCAGGAGGACAGAATAATGAGGCCCCAGGATGGAGTGGGGGCTGGCACAGGGCTGTACCAGTGAATTCCGTTCTAGGCCTGTTTCCCATCTGGGGAGACAGAATCCCAGAGAGGTTTAGGATTTGTTCCCTTCATACCTGGGCCCTTCTGCTTCTAGAAGACAGCTTTTCTTATGCCCTCATGCAGCTTCGCTAAGACTATGGCCTGACTCAGATAACCAGGATAGGGTGTATGGCACCTGCTCACCCAAGGATCCTTACATAGCAAAACCTACAGACTTAGCTCCCAACCTGTCCCTAAGATGGCTAGGCCAGGGTGGAACCAGGTGATACCCTTTAACAGGCCCCAAGGGGACACATCAGCTTCCAGAAGGGGGTCTTAAATGGCCAGATCTGAGGTGAGATCTTCTCTTACTGTCCAAATGCCCTGCAGCCTCCCGTTCCTCTGTCCCCACTCAGCTGTGAATGACCTGATACCCCATTGCTATTCACCAGCTGAGTTAAGTGCACTCACTTGTCAGTCTGTGAAGTGGATCTCTTCACCTCCCAGAGGGGCTGTGGTGGTGATGACACAGGGCAGAGGGCCTTCTTACCCCCTAAATCATGGAAAGGTAATTTATTATTTTAACTCACACCTAGAAACAGGCACTGCTTTTGCTGATAGAGCCTCACGCTAATTTAAAGTCCACCTTTTACAGAGTGAAGAGGGGATTTCTCGATGTCACACGCCAGTGAGGGAAGAACCAAGGTCCCTGGCCTGTGTGTGCCCTTCCTACAATACCCTGGGCAGGGGCTAGGGAGAGTTGGCTTCTGGATCCTGTCTGCTCTGTGACTGACAACAACTCTGGGCCTCTTTCCTCAGTCCCTTCTAGAGTCAGGATGTTGGAATGGAGTAAAGTGGGGAGGATGCTTTCTCCTACGGGAATCTGGGAAGGTCAGGTGCACTCCTCTGACAGGCTGAGACTTGGGGCCCTTACCGGATCCTCCCGCATCAGCCCTTCTCCCAGGATACCAAACTTTTTGGCTGGTTTCTCAGCCAACAGCCAGGATTTCCTGAACCCTTTCTTAGCTGGGGAAGGGAGGTTCTGGAGGGGGTCTCAGAGCCTCTGACAAAGCTAGGGGACCCCAGGGAAGTAGTGAAGGGGGCAATGCCATCCTCTGGTCTTTCCAGACAGGAAACACCTTCCAAAGCCACTTGAGTCATTTGGGGTCTAGAGGATTAGAGAGGACAGGACTTCTTGGAGGTGACACAGGGAACTCAGCTCAGGCCTTGGTGCTGGGCTGCAGCCAGGACTGTTTGTTTTCTGGG
>PVKP010034265.1:0-24362 GCA_004027715.1 Plecturocebus donacophilus
TTTTTTTTTTTTTAAAAAAAAAAAAAAAAAAAAAAAAAAAAATAATGAGTAGTCTTAGGAACATAATTAAACTTTCGTGATGACTCTGGCAATCACTATAATGATCATTACAGTGCAGGCTGTGATACAGCAACAACAGAGTTCCCCACCATAGCAAAGGTAGGGGCCTGCCGGGGGGGTCCCAAGTCGCTACGCTGTGAGAGGACTGACGGCCCTTCCTCCACCAGCGAAGGGCTCCCCGCACTGCTGTCTGTGAAGCACTGTTTTTATTCTGCCAACTTAAATCTCTTGCAATGATCTGGGTGCTGACGGCTGCTCTGCTTTTCCACCCGAGTAAAATGCATCAGCTGTATGACAACCATTTCCCCCTCTGTGAGATATGTTTTCCCACCTACTTCAAAGCTTTTGGCTATCTTCTTAATGGCAGTGGTCACTGCAATTCCAGCCTTTAGATAAATGGGGATTGTAGGATCATTTCTAATGCCACCAGTAACCATGAGGATATTCCCTTCACACAAAGTAACCAAAAGAGAAAAAAGATCTTCAGGTACTATAATAAATAGGAAAAGCTAACTTTATTAATTTAGATCCCATTAAGATGAAAGGAAACCTTGAGAAATCCTGTAGAGAATGAGGCAGGCAGACCAAGGAGCCGTGTGTGTGTGTGTGTGTGTGTGTGTGTGTGTGTGTGTAAATAAAAACTGAACCGATGCCTGAGAGAGACTTTTGTTTGGTTCTGCTGCCTGGAAATCACAGTGTATGTCAGAATACCATGCCTGGCACACAGTGGGGCACAATACATGCAAATTGAATACAATCAGTACAATCACCTGAGTTGTGTGGGTAATGAAGGGGGAACGTGCTCATAGGCACTAGGGTAGAAAACTGAATGCTCTTCATCACATAAGCTGGCAGATTTCTCATGATAATCACATATTCATTAATTTAGCCAAGGAACCCATTCAATGCACTTGTATCGAGTTCATGCTATGTTTCAGGCATGAGTTTAGGTACTAGGCTCATTGCAGTGAATACGTGCTTGTGGAGACTGCGTTCTAGTGGTAACACAGACATTGAAGAAGCAAACAAGCTTAAAAATCAGGTTGTGATTTGTTCTCTAAGAAAATAATCTAGAAAACTGTGAGGCGATAGTGCTAGGGCAGGGAGGTACACGGGGGCTCATGAAGGCGTCTCCGAGGAAATGACATCCAAGTAGATACCTGAGTGATGAGAAGGCTCTTTCCATCCATGCTACAGGAAAAGCATCAGGGCAGAAGGAACAGCTAGCACAAAGGAGCTCATGTGAGAAAGAGCTGGGCACGGAAATGGGAACACAGAGTAACTGGAAAAGTGGGAAGTGTGTTTTTAAACTGACATTTTAAAAAAGAGATTTGTTGCCAGTGTCTCCAAATCTCAATTTGAAGGAATAAGCAGAAGCCAAAGACTTGTAAACCAGCTATTCTTTGCTACCCAGGCAGTGATGGCCAAGCGTGGTGGCCAGAAGGCTGTGGGTCTGCGGCTGGGCCTCTTGCTCCCGTGGCCCCCAGGCAAGCCACTCACCACTCTGCCCCAACACCACTGCCCACAGGAGTGTTTACAAGAATGCAGTGAGAGAAGCCGTTAGTCAATGTTACTGCTAGTGCCAATGCCTAGCCTGGTGCAGGCCTTGGTAGCAGGCAGGACAGTGCCTGGGCACCTGCTGGACTGGACCCCACAAAGGCCTTCTGCCAAACCAGGCCCCAGGACTTGAACCCTTCCTGGCTGGCTTGTAAAATATGCCCATCGTGACCACCCTAAATTGAGTGGGATTCACGATACACAAAAATTGGGAGTTCAGTGGAAAGAGCCTACTAACTTCACCAGGGCAGATCTTAGTGAACCTCTCAGGGGACTGCAGAGGGGCAGGAAGGAGTCCCCATCACTCCTGAGCCTAGGCAGGGGAAGCCCTGGTCTCCAGGCCTGGCAGGAATGCAGAGTCAGCCACGGAGAGTCTGATAGGCCCTGGGACCAATGGAAATGTTCCAGGGCCCTGCCCTTTGTGACTTTGCCATCCGGACACAGTCCCTCCCCACCCCAGGCTCCAGGATCAGGTCCCAGGGGGCTGGGAGACCCTCAAATGTATGAATGGATTAAACAGAATGTTTACTTCCTGCTGGAGTAGAGGATTTAAGAGGCATTGTTAGAGACCACAGCAAAACACACACTATGGGGTGGGAGGATTAATTTCTGCTCATCATATTTGTTTTCTAAGAAATACCTTATCCTAAGAATTTTAAAAAAGAAGTTTCCGACACTGAAATTAGTATGGAAAAGTAAATGAGGCTTACATATGTCTTCTATTTTATAACCCTATGGACTAACACTACCTCTGGGAGTTTTCTGGTTACTTTTCAATCCCCTTCAGCTAGATGAAGAAATCTCATAACAATATCTTTTGTTAAGAACACTTTAAATTCCAAGTGTTCTTCATTCTCTTAAAGTAGTTCCTGCTTCTAATAGGACTTTTTATTAATTAGTTTCTTCTTTCAAAATTTCAGTTCTCCAAAAACCCTTTGAAATGTAGCTGTTCTCCTTGCATTTTTATTTTTCTTATAATAGCCTTCTCAGCCGTAGAAAGAGTTTGATAATAACCAATTTGAAGCTTAACAGCAAAAAAACATTAGTGCTAATATTGTCAATTTTCTATTACATGAAGATGTAAGACATCATGAGGTTTTGCTTTTGACTAAATCTACAGGCTCAGATATTTAAAAGATAAATTGTTCTTTTGGGCTTCTTAGACTAAAACAAAGTTAAGTTTGTGTCAGTCTGAAAATTAAATTGTGAATATTGTTATAATGGAAATTTCTTACATTTGCAAACCAGTCCCTTCATCAAAAACTGGAAAGAAAAATGTATATTTCTTTACTTCGTTTGTCCAATTCTGTATTCTGTTGAGTCTTTTGATGTTAATAGTTTAAATTACTCTGAGTACTTTTCCACCACGAGGGTTTTAATCCTGCTTTCAAACATCTATAGATATAATGATGTGCTTCCCCAAATGCCATGAGAAATTTTATGAACTCTTTTAGAACCCTTCCCGGGAGAAGGTGCATTTAATAGATGAAAATGTCATGTTTCATTAGTACATTCGTGCTCACACAAATTTAGTCTTTGGAAAAGATAGCACTTGTAAAACTGAAACCAAAATTGACAAATTGTGCCTCTGTTTAAAAGCTAAAATCTTCAAATAGAGAATCACTCGCACACACTTCAGCCTGAATCCATAAAACATTTACTTTCCCCTGGAATGGAAATTCTTCTGCTAAAACTCTTTTCCTGGGAGGCAAATCTAGAGGCCCTGAGTCCTGGGACCTGGAGGTCATTTAGCTGGATTCCATGGGATCTGGGCGGTTTTATCCACGATTTAGCCCCTGCATGGATGTAGAGATGGAATTGGGAATGCCTTATACTCTCATTGTCCATGTGACAGCACATTAAGGACATCTGAGCTCTCTACTGCACTTTGCCTCCAGCTATGAAACCAGAAATGCCTCGTGCAGAAAGACCATTAAGTTAAAAAGCAAAGTCGATTCCATCCACAAGAGATACTAACGGAAGGATAGTAAAATGTATCCTGCAAGTGAATAGACTTAATTTCTGGTCCTAAGAAAATAGTCTCTCCAAACTTTGAGCAGCCTAGAAAGAAGATACGACATGAGGAATCTAGCAGAGCATTCAGATCTGTAACTTTAGACTCAGTAGATAATTTAAATCTGGAATCTGCCATTAATAACTCAGGGACTTTAGTCTAGTTGCTTAACCTCTCTGAGTCTTAATGTCCTCAAGCAAAGGATTAAATAAGATGCTGTGCTGATTCATTTATTGATAAATAACTACAAAAAATACAATGGGCCAGGAATTATTCTAGATGCCGAGAAGAATGTAATAAACAAGCCAATAAGATTTCCACTCTCATGGAGCTCACATTTTTAAAATCATTTTTAATTGACAAAATTGTATGTATATTTATCATATTTTGAAGTATCTGTACATTGTGGAATGACTAAATTGGGCTAATTAACATATGCCTTATATCTCACAGAATTATCATTTTTGTTCTAAAAACATTAAAAATCTACTCTCTTGGCATTTTTCAAGAATATAATACATTGTTATTAACTACAGTCATCACGTTGTGTGTGGAGCTTACATTTTAATGCAAGGAGATAGATAATAAACCAATACATGAATATGGTGTTGGGTGGTGATAAGAACTAGACAGAAACACTTTAAGAGCATTGCCTTTGCTATAGTTGAGAACAAACTCCGGGGAGACAGAAAGAGAGACCAGTTAGAGGACTGTTGTAATAAATAATTCAACCAAAAGATAATGGCAGCTCGGACTTGCAGGGCGGCAGTAGAATAGTGAAAGCAGATTCTGAAATTACTTTGATGGTGAAGATATAGAATTTGCAGACAGCTTGGAGGTGGAGTATAACAAAAAGCAACAAGGGTAATCCCAAGATTTTAGATCCAAGGAGCCATTGGATCAGTGTTGGTAGCATTAACTGAGATGGGGAAGCCTGGGAAAGGGGCAGGTCTGTGTTTGAGTGTGTGTATGTGTGTGTGTGTGTGTGTGTGTGTGTTTGTGTGTGTGTGTGTGTGTGTGTGTGTGTGTGTGAGTAGGAGGAAATCAAGAGTCCACTTTTGGACATGCTCATTTTGAGATGCCACTTAGGCATACAAGTGGAGTTGTTGAATATGAAGGTGGATGTATGAGTTTGGACTTCAGGGAGAGAAGTTGGGGATGGAGATACAAATATGAGAATCATTGCCATCTAGCTGGATTTAAAGCTCTGAGACTAGATGAGATCTAGGGGAGGGAGTGCAGATCTAGGAGAAAACAGCCCAGGATTAAGGCCTGGAGAAGTCAGAATTTTGAGGCTTGGGAGAAGAGCAGTTGCCAGCAAAGAAGGCAGAGAGAGGTAGGAGGGTGGGCATGGCAAGATGCGGACAGTGAATTCCTTCTGCATCATCATGCTGTTCCACACCACACTGCTGCTGACCAGGGATCTCATTTCACAGCAGAAGGAGTACAAAT
Source organism: Plecturocebus donacophilus (assembly GCA_004027715.1). Taxonomy (NCBI): domain Eukaryota; kingdom Metazoa; phylum Chordata; class Mammalia; order Primates; family Pitheciidae; genus Plecturocebus; species Plecturocebus donacophilus. The sequence goes on from PVKP010034265.1 coordinate 5,084, forward strand.
ATCTGCTCAGCAACACAGCAAGTCTATACCACTGGATCATGAGCAGGGAGGACACTGACAGAACCTGGAGGAACCTGTGTGCAGGCTTCCCTACACCCTCTCCCTCTCAGGAGACGACACACAGAGCTCACTCTTCCCCCAGCAACATGCATGCAACATTTCTGCCTGGGAAAGCTCATTAGGGCCCAAGGTTTTAATTGCAGGCTGGTCACACAAGCATCTGCTGTTTAGCATGTACCCAAATTCCAGACTCCCAGGAGGGAAGCAGGTGTTCAGCATAAACCACACCGTTGGTACAGTTTAAGCACAGTGCACCACCCTTATCATTTAGGGACCAGCCAAGTTATGAGACACCGGCCAAGCACAGCCTTGAAAGAAGCCTTTCTGTGGGTAGCAGTCTCCAGCCTGCCAAGCTAACTCCTTTCTGCACAGTGGGGATCATGATCCCTCAAGCATCTGAGGACTCAGTGCAGGTCCTGGACCATTTCCTAGCAACCTGGGTACCCAAACTCCTGAAAAGCTTCAGAAGATGGGCCCATCATTTCAGGGAAGCCAAGAGGGGACCTTCTTGGCATGGACTCAGAGAGCTGGAAAGTGATTGGATTAATTCTAGGCCTCACATGGGAATTCCTGAAAGTAAACTGACAGTGCCTGCAAACAGGCCGCAGCCAGCCATCTATTTGCAGAGCAGGACGTCTGCTCAGGTCCTGAGTGCGTGGGAGCTGCCCTTCTCCACAGGAGGTCTCTGTACATGGCCTCCTGCTTGCTCCTTAGCCCACCTACCCCACCCAATCCCAAGCCTACCCAGATCGCAGGCCCCGCTTTCCTGGGCTATGGCAATAGCCACTTATCTCTACCCCTGGCACTGCTTCCCTTTCCCTCCAACCAGGTAGCTTCCTGTCACCACCCTCCCAAGAAATCCACCCGTGGTACCCACAACTAGCTAGGATGCCTGTGTGGCCATGGATAAAAGCATACTAGAACTCAGAAAAATCAAGATGGTGAGAGGAGCTAGGATGTCAGAGCAACAGGCAGGTGTCTTTCTTTATTTTGATTCTGTAAATCATAAAACCCAGTCATTTCAAACAATCTTTGCTGGCTCCCCAAAGTCTACACGCTAAAGCCCAGATTGCATTCCACAACATGGCATGGTCTTCCATGTCTTCTCACTCACTCATTAATTCCTATTTTCATTCATTTGCTTGTATGTTCATTAATTTATTCAACACTACTGAGACCTACTATGAGGCCCTGTGCTGAATTCTGGAGGTGCACAAACAGCACACCATCCTCCATACTCCAGAGCATGCGGCTAAGGGAGTGGGCACACCTGTAAACCAAGGCTTTCCACCAGATGTGTAGCACCTGAGCAAGCTCCAAACATAGGATCCTACCCAAGGTGGTGGGCCCTATCCTTCCAGCCCTCCCTCAAACCCTTTCTTCTGTGGGATCATCATGACCAAAAGTAAGCACTCCCTGTCCAGGGTTCCATAATACAAGACCTCCACTTCTTAGAGGATTACTGAATTTAACCCTCTGATCCCCTCTTCTCAATGATGATCTCATAGAGAATAAGAAACAGCCCGTATTCCTTATTACAGAAGAGCTTGCCTCCCAGTCGGTCCTCAATACATACCTCCCACATGAAAACTCCTTGTCAGCCCCATGGGACAAGGCTCCTCCTTATGGGCACCTTGCCCCCACCTTTTGGCAGAGGGGAGGGGTGGACACAAAGGCCATACAGTTACCTGGTTACAGCAGAATGAATACTGACATTACAACAGCTGCCATCTGCAAGGACTTACGGCATTGGGGATTCCACGCTAATGACCTCAGGTGCGTTCACTTCTGTTATAGGTGAGGAAACGAGCTCAGAGAGGGGAATGCCTTGCTCAAGGTGATGCGGCTAGTCATGGACACAGTTGGAACTGAACCTGGACCTGTGGGGCTCTGGGGCTGGAGTCCTTCTCCACCATGTGCAGTGGCCTCTCTACTCAGGCCTGGATGTCTGAAAGCAGGACAGAGCAGGGGCAGCCAGGGCAGACGAGGTGTGCATGGCACGGGCCCTGCATGACGTGACAGGCTACACCTCCAAGGGAATTCCACGTCCTAATGAGTGTGCAGTGAGTGGTGCAGCGCCCATCTCCTGGGCAGGCAGGTGGGCAGGCAAAAACCCCAAGCTCGGCCTCCTGCTTTGTTTCCAGATCCTCAGCTGTCCAGGGAGGGCAGACCCCAGGCAGGCCTTGGCAAGTGGGCATTCACCCCATTCTTTCCCTGAGCTGCCCCTCAATGAGGTAAAATCTGGGCTGGGAGTGGTCAGTGAGTCAGGGCAGACCCCTGCCACGTGGGCATATGCTGTCCTGCCTCAGGGGGACCCGAGGCGACTGTGACAGAACCTTCCTCGCTCCAACAGAACCGAGTCAGATGTTTCCCATCTGGAGCCACCAGACTTGGCTGCGGCCCCCATGGAGTCTGTGATCCAGTCCTAGATACGTTAATAAACTCTAATGCCAAAATGTGAGAGTGATTTACTCATTGAAAAATCAAAGAGGAGAATGTCTGATCATCCTGTTACTGAGGAAAAATTTAAAAAAAAAACTTGACATGACAATTGTCATTGATAATGTGAGGTACCTGACTTGCATGTTTCTGGAGCTGATTATTACAAAATGTGATTTTAGAAATGCTGCTATCAGGAGGAATTGGGCCCCCGCTATAAGAGGAGCAAGGCTAGGGACATTCCAGCTGCTGGAACCTCCCTGTGATGGGAAAGGAGACATGACCCATCACTCAAGCAGGGTGGGCTGGGTCTCTGAAGGACCCAGCATCCAGACTCATCTTTGGATCCCTCTTGTATAGAAGAAACTGCTGAAAGCACCCTTTGGCCCCAGCCTACCCTAAAATCCACCTCTGAATGAGACCCAGAGGATGCGACCACCAAGCCACACTCAGGAAATGAACTCCTGGTATGGAGAAAGTGGGCTACTGCTGATGGGTCCACAGCGGCTTCATTCCATTGCAAAGATTCCCCAGGCCTGCCTGCACAGGGGAGGCTGGGCAAGTGAGGCTCTCAGTGCTTTGTGATACAGTGAGAGGAACCCCAGTGTGGCACCGACCCTCTTGGCCCAAGTGGCATCCTCTGCACAAGGACAGCCCCACCCACAGTCTCTGTCTGGAGGGGAGGAAATGCAGCGGCTCAGACCCTATTCAGACCTGACATCCATCAGAGTGGAACTAAGGGGCTCTCTGAAGCAAGTGAAAACTTGTCAGGGGCAGAAGTGTGAGTTCAGCCTCCCAGGTAAGGGCAGAAGCACCTCCCTACTCTTGCTCCCAATGCCCCTAGTCTGTCCCTGATCATAGCACCCATCCCGCTGCATTGCCATTTTCTCCTGTTTTGCTCCTTGGAGGCAGGGACTGCCTGAAATCAATGACTAGAATAGCATAAAGCCCCCATGTGTAACCCAGGAAAGGACTTACTTGCTAAACACCAATGCTGGCAATATGTGTGGCCATCTATCACAGGGAAGTCCTTAAGGAAATGATGCTGCCCCTTTCCAGGCATCTGGATGATGACACAGCAAGGGGCTGCCCGGGGGACAGAGCTTCTGAAAACAACCTAATTTGTGCACCATTTGTCACTGCAGCCACATGGCTGGGAGCCCTGAATGGCTATGACCACAGAGCAGTGTAAAATGCTCACATATTCAACCTAGCTGAAAGGAAAGGAGGGCTCTTTTTGTAGGAAGGGTGGCCTCATGCCAAAAGATAATGCAGGGTACAAAGTCCTACGTTTAACCAGTGTCCTGGTGCTCAAGTTGAGAGGCTGCATCAGGTTGAGAGGTGCTGAGGCCTGTGTGGGGGCAGAGGCCCCAGAGAAAAGCTATCAAGTTCTCCACTGTAGCGGAGTGAGGCTTGTGTACAGTTACCCCACAAAATTGGCTTTGGACATCACTGAGCCATCTTGATGGGAAACCCAAGTGACTAATATCAAGACATCTTTTTGGAAGAAATATTTATTTAGCCTTTGGGATATGGTTGAAGCCTTTGCACATCACAGAGAAGCAGGAAAAGAGATTTGACATGGTCCATATTTTCCTAAGTATTTTCTAGGTGTGCCTGCCAAGGGGTGTTGAAGCCCAAGGTACCGGTCCGCACAGTTTGCATATTTTGAGACCAGCTACAGGCAGAGGAAAACCCTAATGAGAAAAGATGAATATTATGTTTGTTATGCAGGGAGGGCACCAGTGGACAGTTACATCTGCCATCCCCTAAATTAGAGCTATTTGTCCTCATAGAATTAATTGCAGAAATAAATAAAATTTATCTTCAATGTTTGGCATGTGATCTTAAAAATTAGAATTCATGAGCTCACATTTTCAATAACTCACATATGAATATAGACAAACGGATGTTTTAATGCAAATTTAATATACAGTAGTTAAATTAATGATTTTTCTCCATTCGTTTTTAATTGAGAAAAAAACCCTCAGAGCCACACCATATAAATCAAACTTGCCCAGCGTGTTTGCATGATAGAGAAGTCGGCGCATTCACAGGCCATGCATCAAGATCCGATTTGCTTAAAATAAATGGCTCCTGTTTCCAGCTCCAAACGCAGCATCATGTTAATGCATATTCATAACTGGGCGTTTATTTCCTTTTTTCCCCCTCTCTTTTCAGTTTTACATTTTCTGGATTGAAAACATAACCAAGGATATTCATTCCCAGAGGCCACATGGGTCAGGAATGCTGTATTCAATAGGATTAAAGATGTGATGAAGCTTCTCCCCCAACCTCAAACACAGAAAGGCACCTGCTTCAGAACTGGAACTGCTGGATGGCGCTGCAGGAGCCCTCCCTGCTGGGGCGAAGGTGGGTGTGTGCACAAGGAGATGGTGAAGGACGGGACCCTGGACGTGGGCTCTGCTAATTGCCGCTGCGTGTAGCTCATCTTGCCTCATCCGCAATGATTGCCTCTTGATTTCACGCTGGATGACTATACTGCTATCAGGAGCCTCTTGGTGAGTTTGTGGACCATACCAAAAAGGCATTTTTATCACCAGCTTAATGCCCCATGGCTGACAGGGAACAGGCGAGAGAGAGAAGTGATGCTACTGCTCAGGCATTAAAGGGATCATTAAGCTCTGCATTGGGAAAGGTCTTGTTTTCAGTTACATGTCAAGCTCAGGGCTGAAAGTGACAGGTAAGCAAAAGGTAACAGGGGGATGCTCACTTTGTGTGGCCAGCTTTTGCCCTGCGCCCTCACCTTCCTCTGTCCTCCCCAACCCTCCCTGGTCAATGGCTGGGGAGGGAGGGTGCAGAGGGGAGAGCACCCCTAAGGCTCCAACCTAAGTCCACTTATTGGTTGCATGCCTCTGGGCAAGGGATTCAGCTTGGCCTCCCTTCCCTCACTTGTTGCTTCTCTCTCTCCTGAACCTCCCAAGCACAGAGAGGCAGGTACTGCACTGACCTTCCCCCTTACCTCAGGCCATTTCTGCAACCAAGACTTTACAGTTTTCTTCCTAAAGTACCCATGGAGGCCTTTCTTTGATGCTTGGCAGAGAGTTATATACAGATTCTCTGTCAAACCTAATCCCTGGTCTTTCTGCCTTCAAGTGTCCAGGGACTCATCATTGAGATGCAGAGTTTGTGGAACATAAGCATTCAGCCAGGGGATTCCAAGCATTTCAAGAAATGGGAAATTGTCCTCATGGTACAATTAACTGGTGCATGGATATCACCCACGGTGATGGCAGTCTGGAGAGATGGCTCCATGTAAGGAAGAAATCAAGCTTAATTGAGGGCTGCATAATTTACGGATGACCTGGGGCAGCTGTAAATAATGAACATCCCCAAATTATTATTCATTGTTTTATTAAGCATCCTGCTTCTTTCCAAAGAGAAGCTCCAGGGATTAAGATGTATTTGTGACAAGATTTAAATGGCAGACACACTTCACTTTAGTCTACACCCAGAGGACCTGTTCCAAAGGGCCTGTAAATTCTTCTCTAGCAAATGGTTGGTAGCATCGAACTCCAGACTAAGTGAACAGGGCCTGTCCAGCCCTGGCAGGGTCAGCCAGTCAGCGGCAACAGAAACACACAGTTCTAATTTTCAAAGGGCAAGGCCAGCATCTCCTCTGGTGTAAAGGACTATCAGGAGCCTGCCCCTGGGGGCTCAGCATTTCTCTTGGGTTGGGGCCCATCCACCCTCCTGGATGATCATTACATTTCTTCTGCTAGAAATCTGGCTTTGAGATGACAAACCCTTCCCCATTCAATTCAAAGTCTGTATGCTTTGAATATGGCTCCTCGGGAGAAACATGACAGCTGACATTGAGGCACGGTACTCAGCTGGCTGCATTGCAAAGGGGAAGCTAAAATGCCCCAAAGAGAAAATCTCTGTCCATATAGCAGTGACCAGTAAGAGCCTAGCACGTGCTGTGTCTACAGAGAGGAGAACGCCCAGATGTGCAGAATGTAGCAGATGAAACAAGAGCTGTGTATGTGCTTGGAGACAGGGAAGTGCTGCATTCATGTGAGGGAGGCTCACTCCCTGTGGGTGCCACAACACTCCTGCTGCTTTCTGGCGCCTCCCCAGACCCCACCCAGGATGGAACGGCCTCACCCCTCACAGTGGGGTTCTTGAGCCCTCTAAGGCACCCACAACATGATAGTAATGGAAGGCTGGGAACATTAGCCAGGCATGAGCCAGAGGGTGTGGGTTCATGGCCAGCGCTGGCAGGAGCCCAGGGACAGAAGCCCATGAAGTCAGTCCCAGTGGCTCCACTGGCAATTGCCTTAAAATTGCTGGCCCTCACTGTGTCCCAGCCATGTCTCTGAGGCTTATCAGCTCTGACATACTCCCGACTCATTTATTTTTCTTATTCGCCACACAATCTCTTCTAGAGGGGCACAGTTTCCCTGGCAAGTGGCTCGGTTGTCAGATCACCTGATTAAGAGGTCTGCATTCATTACTGTGGAACAGCTCAGCCCTGCATCAGTAAGGTGCCCATGGAACAGCACATGGGACTCTGTTCTGGGATTTTTGTTTTCTCCTCTGATGTCAAATTTCAATTACAATTATGAGTGTCCTTCCTGTCTTCCAGGACAAAGATGCCAGCCCTGTAGCCCCTGCTGGCCTTGGGAAATTAACCTGTGTAAAAATGAGCAGCCCAGACCCCAGAGTCAGAATGCTTGCTTTCAGGCCCTGTTCCTCTACTGCTAGCTCTGCGCCTTGAGCAGTGTCATCAAACTCTCCTCAGTTCTTCCATCTGTAAAACGGAGATGAGAGAAACACCCACCTCGGAGAGTGGCCAATAGGCTTAAATGATGTAATATTATAAGGTAATATTATAAAATGCTTACATAGTGTCTGGCACACAGGCAGTGCTTTATAAGAGTTTACACAAATCAATCAGGCCCATCCTTTGGATAGCTCGGTTTGTTCCGTGTCAGAATTGTGTTTATTGGATATGGCTCAGAAGCCACCCAGATAACTCAGTGTAGATAACTGATGTGTCTGTCCATACCTGTGCAGAAGCCTCCCTCATCCACACACATTCTCTTGATACCTAGAGGCCCCGTGGGACCGACAGTGGAAGTATTATCATCCTTGTTTAACACAAAAGGGACTTAAGTTTTTAAATTCAGTAAAACTTTAAATATATTTGCATTTTTTCCCACAATAGCCTCAATGTATTCAGGTACAGTAGTGGGTATATATGTGAGAAAAGATTATTTATTTGGTCTACAGATAGTTGCGTATGCTGTGCTGGGCACAGGGATGGGAGGGTCTCCTGCACAATCTCCGAGCCACTTGAGGAACCACAGTACCCCAAATAGAGAGAAAACTCTTTCCTTTGGGGGTCCGGGTTTCTGTCCGTCTGACCCTGCCCTACTTTTTCAAGCTTATTGTTTCTTATTCCCCAAAATTGAACCCACAACCATAATCAGGCTAGTGGTCTCAGCATTCTAAGTCCCTCAACAAAACTTCCCCCAACTAGCCAGGTGTGGTGGCTCATACCTATAATCCCAGCACTTTGGAAGGCCAAGCCAGGTGAATCGCCTGATGTCAAGAGTTTGAGACAAGCCAGACCAACATGGTGAAACCCCATCTCTACTAAAAATACACAGATTAGCCAGGTGTGGTAGCGGGCACCAGCCAGCCTCTTGGGAGGCCGAGGCAGGAGAATCACTTGAACCTGGGAAGCGGAGGTTGCAGTGAGCTGAGATCGCACCACTGTACTCCAGCCTGGACAAGAGCAAAACTCCATCTCAAACAAACAAGAAAACCGACTTCCTCCGACCTCCCCACTGGAACTTCCCTTCCCCAAATCAACTCATCCTCATCTCCATATCTGTGCCCTTCTGGGAACATGCCCATCTCTTCTCTCTCACCTAAAGTGACGCCTCCCCCATCATTCCATTCATCAGATCAGACATAGATTTAGTCCTCTCCTCCAGGAAGCCTTCCCAGCCTTCCTTGGATGCTGTCTCCTATCCAGAAAGGACCCTATAGTTAGGTCAAGAAAGAGAACCAAGGTTGAATTATGCCATGCTTGCTGACTTTGTCTTGAAAGCCAAATGCCACTTTCCTTAAATGAAGGATCATGACATATATCTGCTGCACCTCAAATACGCTTGGCATAAGAGATCAATAAATACCTCATGGCTGATTATAGTTATTGAAAACCTAGTAGTTGATTGCAGTTCTTAGAGAAGAATAAATCATTTTCAATTCCTGCCAGCATACATAAAGGGCTCCATGTAGGGATTATCAAGCATCTGAGTGGATGATAAATTCCACGGATGCTCCAGATGTTTCTAAATATAAAGATGCAGGGGCAAACACTGTGGGGATGAACTGAATGTCTGACTTTTGATGTGAATGTTTTGTGGCTATGCATAGACAACTTAGAATCTTGTTTTGTAAACCTTTGCCTATAGAGACAGCGACTTGCACCTCCTCTGTCCAGCCATCTCCAAATGCAAAACTTCATATTTGCTTCTTCTAATAATTTTCCTCTGCCCACCTGCCTGCTGCTTCGTTAACATGGGATGACTCAGAAAGAACAAGCCCTCCTTTGCTGTCACGTTTCCTCCACCCCAGCAGGGGCATCTCAGGATTTAGGCTGTCTCCCAGAGAGCTCCATAAAGGATGAGTTAACTAGCTGGGAGAACTTTGGGAATCAGGGAAGCTCTGAGCTCAAGGTACTCTGAGCTCCCAATCATAACCATGCCGCGCTTTGGATCCGAGGACACTGAGTTACACCTTTCTTCCCCTTAACCACATTGGTTTTTCATGATGTCTCTAAAAAATCAATTTGGAAAGGCATTTTTGGGAGAAAACAAATAAAATTTTGTTACTGAATTTTATTTAGAGAAAAATGCAGTACTTTTCTATAAAAATACAATTTGGTTATAGTACAGTTTCATCCCTAATCTGTGTTTCCTATGCCAAAGCATTCTTGAATGGATTACAAATATATAATTGCCAGCCATATACTCTGTTGCAGCCTGCAGAAACAATGTGTCTCTTAATGTCTTCTCTCCCGGGTCTGTATCATGGGCAACACTCGGGCCAGACTCCCACCAGATGGATGGCCCACCCAGCTGGCAATGTCCTGCCAGCCAGTCCATTGTGATTGCAGAGGTGGCTCTGACCCACATCTAAGCTCTGAGCTGCCCAGAGCTGAGGGGGCATTAGCCTGAAGGCATGGACCCCACACATCATTTCCCTACTTATTTCTGAATTCCTCACCTCTGTCCCAAGAAGGATTCAAGACTTGAGTCACCACTGAACTCTCCTTTGGTCCAAATCTCACACTGAATCCTGCTTTTATCCACCCCTGCAGGACCGACCACTTGAGGCTGGGGTGAATGGAGGGAGGGTTACCTGGCCTCTACACTGACTCACTCAATAAGCAGAGAAATGGCGCACAGGAGATGCTCTGTAATTAGTGTCAACAGGAAGCCACAGCCCGCACAGGGGTAAGGGTCCATGTGACCTGTCCCAGAAGACAAACACTTTTAAGCAGCTGAGAACATCCCAGTGATGGCAGGGGGTGGGACACAGCCATCTCGAGCTGTATCTTCACCACTCACTGGTTTACTGAATACCTACCATGTGTCACTGATTATGTACGCATTAATAGCACACTACACTATAAATAAAACAGATGTGTGTCTGGTCTCATAGAATTTACAGTCCAGAGGGGGAAAACAAATACTGAGCAAGCATCTATAGTAAAATGTAATGGAGAACCAGAGCAAGGAGCTGGAAAGAGGGGTGCAGCAGGAGTGATGGGAGGCCGCCCTGAAGAGGTGCTTTAAGCTGAGAACAGAAGGAAGGGTAGGAGTCTGCCAGATGGATAAGAGGGCAGAGTCCTGTTGGCAGGAAGTGTTATGGGGAGAATAAGTGGTATGTGCAAAGACTCTGAGGACAGCATGAGCAGTGCACATCCACACCCCCAAGATGAGCCCAGTGCCTGAAATGGACAGAGAGAGGCCATGCAGATCTTGGAGGAGGTTGGAGCCTGAGAATGGGTTTCATCCTTTGGTTGTGGGGGACCACTGGGGGTTTGAGAAGGGGTGTGATGTGATCAGATCTCTCCCTCATGAAGATCCCTCTGTCTGTGAAGCATGACATAGTGGCTGTTGTTAAATCCAGATAAGATACAGTAAAAAAGGGCAGTGGCCTCGGCTTGTTCAACAAGAGCTGGATTCAGTTCCTGGACCCACAGCTTGCAAAGCACAGAAACTGACACAGAGAACCCCTTGAGTAGAAGGCTGGTGGAAGAGGCTGGCCTGTGGGGGCTCTGACCTCTCCAGCAAAGGTCAGACTCCATCTCACTTCCTTGACTTGAGGTTCCAACTGCCCTACCCTGCTTATTATCCAGTGACTTCCTACTCAACCTTCACAACCTCAACTCAAATATCACTTCCTCAGGGAGCCTGCTCTGACCTCCCCCATTAGGTCAGGCCCACTGTCATCTGCCTCTGCTGTACTGTGTACCTTACACCCACTGCTCATGTCACAGCTGCGATGTTACACTTTTTTTTCTTTTTTTTTTTTTGAGACGAAGTCTTGCACTGTCACCCAGGCTGGAGTGCAGTGGCACGATCTCAGTTCACTGCCACCTCCCAGGTTCAAACTATTCTCCTGCCTCAGCCTCCTGAGTAGCTGTGACTACAGGCACGTGCCACCACACCCCGGCAAATTTTCTGTGTTTTTAGTAGAGACGGGATTTCACCATGTTAGCCAGGATGGTTTCCATCTCTGGACCTCGTGATCTGCCAGCCTTGGCCTCCCAGAGTGCTGAGATTACAAGCCACCATGCCCAATGATGTCACACTTCTTAATGAGATTATTGGAGCCACATCTCTCTTACCCTTATGTAGGTGCTCCATAATGGCAAAACAACATTGCCTGGCACACAGTAGGTGCTCAATAAATGCTTGTTGAATGAGTATGAACTAAACACAGCCACATACTTTGTTTCTGGCAGATGTGAAGAGATTTTCATCTGTGAGAAAGTTCTCACTCCTGGCCCACTCTTCTGGGTGGACAAGGGCTGGACAGGCCATTGCCTCTGCTTTGCTGATCCAGCCCCACTGAATAGCATATAACTAGTAGAATCCAAACTTTATACTGTCTCATAAAAATTTTTTAAATAAAAAAAAAATACTTTTAAAGATGGGCCATTCTGGAGCTCACAAAACATCCTCTCATAATTAGAAGATTAGGGAGCCTTTTATGGGAACAGAACTATAATCATCACATTTTATTACAAGGAAATATATACAAACTATACAATTATGAAAAATTTGTTGCATCCTCCCAAATTACAACACCCTATGCGTCTCCTGAGGAAAACTGTATCTCTGTTTTCACCCGGAGGGAAGGAGAGATTCTGATCTGACATTTTGAGAAGAACCTGCATGGATTAGTGTCAGCAGTCATATTTTATTGATAAACTGATTTACTTGATTGCTCCAGCTCTGTCCTCCCAAGGACTCTGACAGCCACCTGGATATGGATAAATGCTTCCTGTGCCAGACATTATGAGCTGTCTTAGTACAGTTTGTGTTGCTCTAACAGAATACCCGAGACAATAATTTATGAACAATAGAAGTTTATTAGGCTCACGGTTCAAGAGGCTGGGATGTCCAAGATCAAGGGGCTGCATCTGGTGTAAGTCTTGCAGTCTAAAAGTTAGGGAGTCTGGAGTTCTGATGTTTAAGGGCAGAAGGAAGAGAGTTTCCCATTGCCAAGGTCAGGGTCGGGTGCAGGTTGCTATTTCTGTCCCTTTTTTATTATCTGGGCCCCAGCCAACTGGTTGTTGCTCACCACATTGAGGGCAACTCTTCCCCATCCAGTGCACAGACTGACATGCCCATCTCCTCTAGAAACCTCCTCAGAGACACACCCAGAAGGCATACCTCATCAGCTCTCTAGGTATTCCTCAATCCAGTTCAAGTAACACCTAAATTTAACCTTCCTATAAGCCCTACCTGAATTCCACGTGGAGGTGCGAAGACTTCAAATTCTAGACTGAAATACTCCCTCCCATCCCCAGCAAAGCCATGAAAAGCATCAATTGATGTAATTTGTGCATAGGATGGGGCCAGGTCCTGGGAGAGGAGACCAAGAACCTGCTATCCAAAGGGTGCCACATCTGGACTGCACTACCCCCCTGGGCCCCATCTCTGAGTGCCACAAAGGCCCAGATATATCTGAGGGCCTAAGGCTGAGTTTGCCTGGGCGACCTGCCGTGTCCTCTGCACCTCCCCTCCACAGAAATTCTTTAGTCTCCTCCTCTCAATCAACAACAGAACATTAACTGAGCATGTGCTATGTGCCAAGCACTTTGCTAGGTGCTGGGGCATTGTGGACAGTGAAACTCAGCATGGTTCCTGTTCTCCTGGAGCTCACAGCCTAGCCTGGGAGACAGAAGCTAATTTGCATGCTCTCACATAAACATGTAAGCACGGGCTCTGAGCACAGTACCCTCCTAGTGCTCCCAGTTCCTACTTCCAGCACCTGTGACCATTCGTCTTATGCCTTAGTTTCTTCAGGCTGCCACAATGACAGTACCATAGACTGGGTGGCTTAAACCACACAGAAATTCATTTCTCATGGTTCTGGAGGCTGGGAAGACCCAGGTATCAGTAAATCTGGTGTCTAGCAAGGGTCCTCTTCCTGGTTTGCAGATAGCCATCTTCTTCTGTGTCCTCTCATGGCAGAGAGCAGACAGCAGGAAGCAAGCTCCCCTGTCTCTTTTATAAGGGCACTAATCCCACGATGAGGGCTCTGCCTCCCAAAGGCCCCACTTCCTAATACCATCAGCTTGGGGGTTAGGGTTTCAACATATGAATTTGGACTGAATACAAACATTCAGTCCATAATGCCTTGTTTTGAGCCACTGTGCTGTAGCATCAGATGAAGGCTAGGACCCTCAGGTCCCCCCATCCAAAAGGCTTTCCAGCAGATAGAGGGAGTGAAACAACAGGCCTGGCAGGCCTGCCATGATGCTGCAGTTGACTGCAACCCTCTTTCTACTACCCACTTCTTCCTCATGATCATCATCATGAAGGCCATCATAGCTACTAGTTTCTGAGGACCCACCAGCAATGAAGCTTCGCTAGCACATTCTCGACTTCCCCTCTTGGTTGCAAATTGTTACCCTCACTGTGCATATTGGGTTTTGGCTCACATTCGTGGTCTGTGGTCCCAGGCACCCAGCACAACAGTAAGCACCCTCACCCACACTCTAAGCTCAAAGAGAACTCCACATGTCAAATGTCAGAAGGGAAGGCAGGTTTCCCAAATGTCAAAGCAAGCAGAACATTTATTCCCTTTAAATCATCATTTTCTTCCAAGGGATTTGTATACAAATATAGCTCCCACTAAAGCAGTCCTCTCCCCTAAGACCAAAGAGGTCATAGCTGGAGACCTCACACCACTGACCTAAGACTTACAGGGACAGTGGCCACAGTAAGGAAGATACCCAGGATGCCACTGAACCCAACATTCAAGTCCAGCCCCTCCCTCAGCCAAGCTCTTTCAACTTGTCGTCATCAGAATCCTGCAGCAAAGCTCAGAGCCAGGTACTGCTCCTGTCCTCAGGGTGCCCCAGACAAAGCCAGCACAGCTAGAGACCAAATACAACCCCCTCCCCTCCATGCAAACAAGGACTATATAAGAACATGGGAAGGGGAGATGGGACAATACGGAAGTCAAGATGTGAGTGGCCTCCATGGAGACCAGTCTTAGCAAGGTCTATTCTTCCCATGAAATGGAGCCCAGATCCCAATGCCTGCTTCTGCTGGCTCTGTTCCCGATCCAGCCAGTCCACCTCCCTCATTCCTTCTGTTCTGAGATAAAGCCACCCCTCTCCCGATGCTCCATCTCCATTTAAACTCTAGGACATAGTCTGTGCCCAGTACTTCATATATATTACCTAGTGTAATCTTCATACACACAAACTCTATGAGGTGGCTCTTATTCCCACTGTGTCATCCAATGAAGTTGCAGAGTAGCCTTTTCCCATGGCTAGTCCGTGGAAGCCTGCAGGGAGACCATAGGTCTGCCTAGCTGCAAAGCCTATATTTCTAACTTCCATATTGACCTCCTCTCTCTTCCTTTTTCGCTCACTCCTGGTTTTCAGGGCATGCAGGGGCATGGGGGGTTTCTTTGGTTTTCAGCTGTCCTGGCTTCATCTGGGGGTCTGAGCTTTGCCTCAATATCCTGCTGAGGTCCTGTGACTGTCCTTTGGGCATCTGCCCCATCTACTGGCCTCCCTGCAGGCTCCTGGGGCCCATCCCAGGCCTGAGCCCTATGCCTCTGCTCATGCTAACCCTGACTCTACAATTCCCCTGCCTGATCTCCCTGTCCTCAAAACCCCAGAGCCCTTGATCTGGGCTCTCCTCTGGCATGCTGTCCTCCTTTTAATTGGTCTTGTCTTTCTCCCCTGCTAAAAGGTCACCTCTGATCATTTCTGCATTGCACACTTCTCTGACATGTGGCTGATCCTCACAAAAGTATCTGTTGAGTGAATAACTACAGATGGCTAAGTGAACAGATGGACAGACAGACAGATTCCCCAGGTGGCTCCAGTTCATCTGGGTTAGGGAAGAAGGGCTGTAGGGAAGGAGGAGGGGGAAGCCCCAGCTGGCCAGCCCCCATGAAGACACCTACAGTCTCTGTGTTAGGTGCATGAGTGGGTGCAGGGGTGTTTGCACGCTCTCATGTAGATAGGGGTCTGAAAATTATGCTGTGAAATCATCAAAGTGTGAAGCTGAGAGGTTGTCCTTTCTGAGACATGGCCTGGGACCTCTGAAGCCCAAATGGACTCCAAGCTTTCCTGTGGGAAAGGAGCCCCAACACCCTAGCATAAGGTTCTAGGACCAGACAATGCAGCTACCTCAGCTGCAGTGCCTGAAACACAGGGCGCTGAGGAGGAATGAGTGCAGGGCAGAAAGAGGGCTTGGAAACTGTGGCACATCTTCTGTATGGCGCTCCTCTTTGTCTCTGCCAGTGACTACTAGGGATATTATAGAAGCAGCAAGTGTGCTTTGTGTTGGTACTGAGGCCACGCTGCTGGCGCAGGCCAAGGGCTGGGAGACACCACATGAGAATCTTGCTCTTCCATCTACCACCCCGAGGAAGGACTCAGGGGCCTGAAGCCAGGGTCAACTCAGGAAACCGTGGGTGAAACATGGCCCTGCCCAATTCAGCACCCACTCCCCAGACGCAGCCTTTCCGCCAGCCACACTGGGCAGCCTGAGTATGAGATCAGCAGGTTCCTCCCTCTGCCCCAGACCATGCTGACATCTCCCACTGACAAATACGCACATTCATCCTCCCTGTCTTGGAATCAATGGAAAAGACAGGCTCCAGCCCACCTTCTCCATTTGCATGAATTTCCCAAGAAAACCCAAGGCACATCAACAGCTAATGAGGAGTGAAAACTGAAGGCCCACTTGTCAGAATCTCTTTATTTTTAAGAGGCTGAATTTATAAACTCAATCTGAAATGGGTCCCCTCTGGCATGATAGAAAGCTCCATGTAGATGGTAGGCTTCAGCAGTCCCCTCTGCAGGCTCTGGCCCTCAGAGGCAGGGGAAAGTGAGGGCCCGTTGTACATTGCCCAAGGGAGGGTTGCCACCTTCCCGATCTCGCATGAGACTATCCACCAGCATGGCCTGGCAAAGTCAGCGAAGTGCCAAGACCAGCTGCAATTCTCAACAGATAATTTCCTGCTGGAGGATGTGTGCCCCACTGTACCCCCCGAGTGTCTGTCCCTGTCACCAGAAAGTACTCCCAGAAAGATAGCTCCCATAGGTGAGGGCTTATCTCCAAGTCTTTATCCTCAGTAGAACAGCTTTATTTCTACTTAGGTTATAGCACTTTCTGGAAGGTAAATTCTTCTTTTTTCCCAATTCAATTCCATGAGGATTTATTAAGCATCACTGTGTGTGTGTGGCTTTCATAAAAGAAACCAAACAGAGGGAACTTTCTCTGAGCCCTGACTATCAAAGTCAAAGCCACAGAGTAAAAGTTAAAGTCAAAGCCACAACCTACTTGCATCGAGAAATCATTCAGGCAGCAGCAAGCAGCACCCCCCAGAGATGGAAGGACAGAATCCAGAAGCCAGGGGCTGCCAGAAGCTTCCACAGATGGCAGGGGAGCATCTATACTGAGGGCTGAGCACGCCAGACAGACTCCAGGGAAAAGAGGAGGGATAGACAGACAGGGACAGTCATTGTGGCAATGAAGAGCACAGCGTGAATCACAGACCTGAGTCCAAATCCCAGCTCTGCCACTTATCAGCTGGGTGACCTTGAGGAGGGCACTGCCTCCCTTAGCCTCCATTTGTTCTTCTGTCAAACAATGATGGAGCCATTGTGGCTATTACATGCTATAATACATGACTATTACACACAATAATGTATGACTACTACATGCAATAATATGACTATTACATGTGACAATGTAGTACTATTACATGCAATAATGCATGGAAAGTGCTTGGCACAGTACCTGCAAAGATACAGGGCTCCATATGTGGGAGATGATTTCCCTGTTAGGAAAGTGACGAGATCCCAGGACTGTCCTAAAAGGCTCCTTAAGAATTCAGAGTTCTCAAGCTTCTCACAGCAATGGCCATAGTCCCCTCTGGGCTGGAAGGACTGACCACTACAAAATAACGAGACCTCGGAGGCAAGGCAGTGCTTCTGTGAGACCTGGTGGGTTTCCCTCAAAGGAGACAGACCCACAGCACTCAAGTACATTGCCTTTGCTTTCTATTCAGAGAAGCAAATTTATTCCTGAAGCCACAGTATGAAGTGCTCTGACCTGTTGCTTATGGGATGACAGTGACAAGCCAATGCCTTGAGGGACAGCATCTTAATACAGTCAGAAGGAGAAGCAGCCAATGGTGTCCCGGAGGTCTGGGTCCACTGCAGCCCAGGCCTCTGGACCCCAGTCCTTTCACCAGCCCCTCCTCTCTGAGGGCAGAGTGTGACATTTAAAACAGCTGAGAAGAAGGAAGGTGCCCTCACCATGAGACTTGGCATGACGTCACTTAGGCTCACCAGCGTCCACACAGGGCCTGAGGAATTCATGATAGATCCCACTAGCTTCAGCAAGTCAGGCCCATGAGGACCTGGGAAGCCAGGAAGAAACAAAACTTGCCAGAATCAGCCTCTGCCTGAAAGCCAGCCACTCCCCCTCTGCCACAAGGACCATTTGCATCAAAAACTACCCCAAGGAAAAGCCACCTGCTCAAAAATGAGTCCCTACTACACACCGAGAACTGTCTTACCTCAGCTATCCCTCACAACTGTCTTACCTCAGCTATCCCTCACAACTGCTCTAAGAGGTTGGTATTAGTGTTGTGATTTTATTCATAAAGAAATAGAGGCTCAGAAGAGTTAGGTACTTCCCCAAGGAGTAGGGCTAGTCTGTTTTCACTGTATAAACAACAGCTTCAAAAACTCCAGTGCCTCAGACACCATTCATTCTTCCAGGTCTGCAGGTTGGCTACAATTTGGCTAATCTAGCCTGGGCTCAGCTGTACCAGACTGGACTCCAGACTTTTTGCGGGATTCACATCTGCCCACAGTCTTCATTCAGGCTCCTGCTGTGGGATCAACAGCCATGTGGGGTGAGCTTCCTCAACCACACATCGAGTAGCTTGGGACAGCAAGCCACACCAAACTATCACACCAAACTGTCACACCAAACCGTCACACCAAACCATCACACCAAACCATCACACCAAAGCTTCTGCTCATGACGGATCTGCTCATCTCCAACAGCCAAGGTGGGTGTGCCTGGTGGGGCAGGTGCTCTGCCCCTGCCAAGGGCATGGATGTGTCACTGCATTTCAGGATGGAGTGCAGCCCCAGGAATGATACCCCGGCCTACTGCAAACAGCCCCCAAGGGGCAGGGCCAAAAGAGGCGAACCCAGGCAGCTTATTCTCATTACTACTCTGCCATCCCAGCCACCCTGTGACCTCTCAGGGCTGGAGAGAAGTCTGGGTTGGGGTACGGTTTCAGGCAGACTTCTTGTCCACTCAGAGGGTAACACATGACTTACCTCACTGGGCTGTCTTAAGATTTAAGTGGAGTGTGAAGATGAGTCTTTGAAGGGACCCAGGCCTATATTTAGAAAGAAGTTATTGCAGGCCTTCATCTGGAAATCCCATAGGACTCCAACTCTTCCACACACAGATAATGTCAGAATGACAAAAAGGCAGAACTTCCACACGGACTTGAGAAGGATGGGCCTGTCTCTGCTCATTCAGATACAGGCTGATCCTTAGGCACATTTTGTGTGGATAAGAAATGTCAGTGTCTCTATCATAATTATGACAACTGTCCAGGGTTGGCCAGGTTGACTGCCTTGGGGAGGACATTCCATATTGAATAGAAAAACCAGGTGACAGCCAGGTGCAGTGGCTCATGCCTGTAATCCTGACACTCTGGGAATCTGAGTCAGTAGGATCACTTGAGGTCAGGAGTTCAAGACCAGCCTGGCTAATATAGTGAAACCCCATCTCTACTAACAATACAAAAATTAGCTGGATGTGGTGGCACATGCCTATAATCCCAGCTGCTCGGGAGGCTGAGGCAGGAGAATCGCTTGAACCCAGGAGGCGGAGGTTGCAGTGAGCCAAAATCATGTCATGGAACTCCAGCCTGGGCAATAGAATGAGACTCAGTCTCAAAAACAAAAGAAAAGAAAAGAAAAGAAAAGAAAAACCAGGTG
>PVKP010034266.1:0-24833 GCA_004027715.1 Plecturocebus donacophilus
CATTAGTAATTCTTAACATTGGTGGAGTTGATTGGTGCATTCTTTTTTAACTTTATTTTTTCCCTTTTTGTCAAACAGGGTCTTGCTCTGTCACCCAGGCTGGAGTACAGTGGCATGATCCTGCCTCACTGCAGCCTCGAACTCTTGGGCTCAAGCCATCTTCCCCCCTTGACCTCCCCAAGTGCTGGTATTGCCATGTGAGCCACTGTAACCAGCCTTTTTTTCCCTTTAATTGTGAAATCCTCACCTGCTTTTCTTTTCTACTGCCTTGAACCAACAAGCCACTGTTGGATGCATATTAATTTTTAAAAAGAGCGATTTAAAATTCTACCTAAACTTTTCTCTTTTACATCCTTTAGTTAAATAGAAAGTCTTAGGAAAGTTAGGAAAGATTTTACTTTATGCCTTTTGCTTCACTAAACACCTCAGTGTTAACTGCCAAATTTGTATGTATTTTATACAAGCACAAAGTTGTTATTTTCTTTGTTTTTGACAGGGTCTCACTCTGTCGCCCAGGAAGGAAGTGCAGTGGCGTAGTTACAGCTCACTGCGGCCAACCTCCTGGGCTCAAGCCGTCTTCCCACCTCAGCCTCTTGAGTAGCTGGAACTATATGTGTGTGCCACCATGCCCAACTTTTTTTTTTGTTTGTATTTTTTGTGGTGACAGGGTTTTGCCATGTTGCCTAGGCTGGTCTTGAACTCCAGGGCTCAAGTGATCCTTCAGCCTTGGCCTTTGAAAGTGCCTGAATTATAGATGTACCACCCCGCTTAGCCCAGTGTTTTCTATATACCTGTCACCTGGTGAATTTTATAATATACCTAACAATGCTGTGTTCTATAACAGTAAGAGATACATTTGAAGCTCTTTTTTCTTCCCTCTTATTAAGGACAGTGTGCCTGATAATGCAGATAATCCAAATTTTCCTTAAGACTCAAAGGAGAGCAGAGAGAAATATAACTGGGAACAAAAATGATATTTTAATATAGCCTGCTTCCAGTTTTCAGGGAAGCTGGATTTTATGTTCTAAATCTCAGTGTGTTAGTTTTTGGCTGTGTTGTAACAACATCTACTTATAATGTGTTATAAACCTATACACCTTGTAAACATGTAGATTTATATACATGTTGTAAATGCCTGTGGTTGTGTTTGGTTTTAGTTTCGGTTTTGTGGTTTTATAAATCCATCACCAATGACTTTTATCTATTGTACAACATGGTGAATATACTAACAACAATGTATTATATATGCAAAAATGTACATTAAGCATAGTATAATAAAATACAGAAATTCTAGTTTTATTTCAACCACTGTTTTAGAAAAAAAAATGTCTCATTCTTTAATATCCAATTCAGTATTTTTTTCTAAAATAATGGTTGAAATAAAACTAGAGTTTCTGTATTTTATTATACTTTGCTTAATATACGTTTTTCCATTGTTAGAAAATACTTTTAAGTGTTCTTACCACAAAAATAAGTATATAAGATAATATATGTTAATTTGTTTGATTAGCCATTCCATAATGTATACATATTTTAAAACATGTTGTATACCATAAATGTATACAAATTTTATCAATTAAAAATAGTTTTTTTGCAAAGAAAGAAAAATGCACTAAAAAATCAGTTATGACTTTTAGATTCTTCAGTTTGGTGTTTCTCTCCAGTTATCATCTAACCTTTATTAGTAATTATTTCCATGCCCAGCTATACAGTCTTTCTTTTTTTTTCCTGGAGGGATTTCTCTTAAAATATCTTTGCATAGATCGAAAAAGAAATGCAAAAATCAAAATAGTTTTGTTAGGATATAGGATTATGGTATCTGCATTGATACTTATTTTTAATGTGGTTTTGTTTTTTGTTGTTGTAGTTGTTCTTGTTTTGAGACAGAGTCTCATTCTGTAGCCCAGGCTGGAGTGCAGTGGTGCTATCTCAGCTCACTGCAACCTCTGCCTCCTGAGTTCAAACGATTCTTGTGCCTCAGCCTCCCGAGTAGCTGGGATTATAGGCATGATCCACCATGCCCAGCTAAATTTTGTATTTTTAGTAGCGGTGAGGTTTTGCCATGTTGGCCACACTGGTTTTGAACTCCTGACCTCAAGTGATCCACCCACCTTGATCTCCCAAAGTGTTGGGATTACAGGCGTGAGCCACAGTACACAGCCTATATTTAATGTTTTAAAAAATAAATAAAACTTTGGCAAATGCTATGATACCTAATGTAAATGCTAAATGGTCTAGTTCTTTGTAAAGTAACATTAAGCGTTAGAAGATTGTCAAATCAAGCAACCACTGATATCAAAATTAGTATCATTGAACATTTTTTAAAGAACCTTAAAAATAGTTAATAAATGTCTGTTTTAACAAGGCAAAAATCTAGTGTGTTGCAATGAAGAATTAGTAGACTTCCTCAGTTTTATACTTTAATGAATAAATATGTGCTAAACATCCTACAGGACGATAATCAAAATTACTCTTGAAAAGTTGGGCCTGTTTTTTTTAAAAAGAAATTTCCAATAATTAACTTTTTAAAAATAAAATTACTATTGAAACTTGCTTTTAAATGTAACTGAATATTCTGGAATTATGGTTTCGGAAAACCTGTTAGGCTTTTAGGTTAAATGTCTTATATTTTATGATACGGAGCAGGATTTTAAAACATTTATTAAGGGATATGTTGGCCATGACTCAGGCTTGTAATCCCAGCACTTTGGGAGGCTGAGGCAGGAGAATTGCTTGAGCCCAGGAGTTTGAGACCAGCCTGGGCAACAAAGTGAGATTCCATCTCTATGAAAATATATATATATTTAAATTTATATTAAAAAAATTTTAAAGGGGTATGTTATAATTATCTCATTCTTTACCATCCAATTCAGTATTTTTTCCTAAAATAGTGGTTGAAATAAAGCTAGAATTTCTGTATACTATGCTTAATGTACATTTTTGCATTGTTAGAAAAATTTTATTAAATATAGTCATTTATAACAACTTATATGTGTTCATCATTTTTGTTTGCTAGAAACTATTGAACCATTATGTATTTTTGTTAAGAGAAGAAGTAGAAAATACAATCCACCTCTTCATAAATTTTTTTAGGCAAAAACATTTTTAGGCATAAAATTTTTTAGATTCATCTTAAATATTTCTCTTTGGTTAGCCTGTTTTTCTTTATCACCACTCCCTTTGTGTTTGTTGATAGAAACAAATTAATCTTAATATTAGCTTAAGCAAGATATGATTAGGATGATAAGTCTACACAGAAGAAGCCGTTGCATATTTCAAAGCTAAATACAAATGATTTCTTAGTTGCATGCTGTTTTGGATAGTCCTTCATATTACATCTTTGCTTTATTAGCAATGATTCATTATGATTCTGTATTTGTAACCTTGACTTGATGCTGTAATTTTAACCTTGACTAATAGCATTGCAGTTTAAAATGTTCGTAATTTATTAGATAGGCATATCTTTAAAATAGCATTTCACATATATTACTTGTGGCTGATTTTATTTATTTATTTGAGATGGAGTCTCACTCTGTTTCCCAGGCTGGAGTGCAGTAGCACGATCTTAGCTTGCTGCAGCCTCCATGTTCTGGATTCTGGTGATTCTTGTGTCTCAGCTTCCCAAGTAGCTCAGATTATAGGTGCGCACCACCACACCTGACTAATTTTTGTATTTTTAGTAGAGCTGAGGTTTCATCATGTTGATCATGCTGTTCTTGAACTCCTGACCTTAAGTGATCTGCCTGCCTTGGCCTCCCAAAATGCTGGCATTATGGGTGTGAGCCACTGTGCCCGGCCTTTTCTGATTTTAAATTGGTGATAAAACAGCTGCTATGATTATTTTGTTATTGTAGATTTTGACATGAAGCTAGAAAATAAAAGTCCCAAGAAACCTGTTATATATATTTTAAATGAATAGAATGAAAACCATGTTTGCCTATAGCAATTCAAAGTACAGTCTTGAGTATTTCGTCACAGAGTTAAGCATGTGCTTGTTAAAAGTTCTCCATTCTGTTGATATCTAAGTAGAAAGCCTAATCAATGTAAATGTGCATTTTGGGTTGACCTATTCATGGTTATGTCATGACAATACTTTTTACTGAGCAAGATAATAATAAGTGCTTTATCGAAAGTCCATGAAGGTGAGGTACTTTATATACAATTTAGAATTTAATTTAAACCTTGTAAAAGCCCTATCAAATAATCATTATTATCCCTGTTTTACTGTGAGGATGTTGAAATTTTATAAAGTTAAGGATCTTGCTTATAGTCATATAAGCAAGTTAGTGGAAATTAATGAAATTAGAACCCAAATCTGACTCCAGAGCCCTTGTGTGTTTCACTGTGCTATGTTTATTTTCCTCCTAATATGTCAGTTCTGTGGATTATACAGTCATTAAAAAGTTAGCCTATTTTTCAGCAAACCTGATGTGTGAAAATCTTAGATTCACCAGCAGACAAATTTGTGATATTCTTTACTGTTGTGAGATGGATGATTCACCTGTTTTTAAAATAACATGACATTAAAAATATTACTTTTCTGAAATTCAGTTTTTCACTCAACATTTTAGGAATGCTTGCATTGGAAAATTGTGTCAAGTGAGGCAAACCTATATTTTGGTATTCTGTATTCAACACCTACCTTATGAATGCCTGTTTTCTGCCACATTCTAGGTGTTAGGGATATAAGTGGCTTGCAAAATCAGGCAATTTCTTTTGGCTCGAGTACTGGTTTACCTGGGCTTCGAATCTTGGTTCCAACCCTTTATAACTATGTAATCCTGGGCAGATTACTTAAGCCCCTAAGTCTCCATTTCTTCATCAGTAGAAAGGAAAGAATAATAATACCTTTTTTAGAATTGTTTGAAGTTTAATTGAGAGAATGTATGTTCATAGCATGGTGTCTGGCATGTAGTAAAATACTTAATAAATGTTACCTTTTATTATCACCCTAAAAGTAAGTAGCATTTGAACTGTAAGTAATCTTTTTTTTTTTTTTGAGATGGAGAGTCTTGTTCTGTCACCTAGGCCGGAGTGCAGTGGTGTGATCTTGGCTCACTGCAACTTCTGTCTCTTGGTTCAAGCGATCCTCTCGTCTCAGCCTCTCAAGTAGCTGAGATTACAGGTGTATGCCACCATGCATGGCTAATTGAAATAATTTTGTTTAAAAAAAGACAAACTGAATAAGCTGATTCAGTAACATGGTAGTCATTTTCCGTGAATTATTTGAAAATTATTTGTTTCCATTTGTTTAACTTGTTCATTTGTTCTGTATACCACCATATTACAGAACAAATTGTTTCATTTGTTCTGTATACCACCATATGTACATTTAAAAAATACAGTAAAAGCCATACGCTTTTCACATTTTAAGGATGGTGCTAGAGTCACTGCATAGAATAATTCCAAATGTAAGAAATACATGTTTGGCTCATGGCAACTATAGTAACCTACCTTTTTATTACCTTTCTTTTGAAAAAGAGTCACTTCGTGATCTGTTTTTTGGAACAATATTTACTTATGAGAAAAATTTTGAGAAAAATTCTTCAGTGACTATAAACAAAAATACTATGAAATCTTCACTCTGACCTATAATTGACATTTTGTATGATTTCTTGAGTTTCTTGAAAGTATTTCTAAATATGTTTAGAAAATACTAATATTAAAATTACTATACTTAGATCACAATATTTAGATACTTGAATATATAAATGCAAGTACAAGTAATTTGAAATTTAAAAAATTACATTTATAAAAAGTTACAAGGGTAGTCAGTCTAGTCAGATTTCCTTTTAGATTACTAAATTGTTTTAGAATATTGCGACTTATTAGAAGTGTGAGGAGGAATTAAATGTGTCCAGATACAATTTCTAAAAGATGCTACTTAAAAATGAATCTGATATCTTTAATGGTTTCTATCAATAATAACTTAAAGTAGTTAAATTCTACGTTTTTGATTTGATGAAAAACCTTACTTGTAATGGTTCTAAGGAGATCTGTTCAGCTATATCTCTTGTAAAAAGGTATGTCAGGGTTATTTTTATTCTCTGTAATGAATCTTGTTAGAGAAAATCTTGCTCTGACATTAAATCACTACCTTTTTTTCATTACCGAAATCCAAATGCCAAGGAAAAGTCAACTCATAAATTGTAGCGGCATATAAACAGTTCAATTATAGTGGCTATTAAAATAAACTTTACAATTCTTGTTTTTATAGTTTTGCTTAGTCTTGGTTAAGCTGTTTTAAAGTATGTAAAAAATGTTTTAGGAGAAATCTGTTTTTCTTAGTATAC
Source organism: Plecturocebus donacophilus (assembly GCA_004027715.1). Lineage (NCBI taxonomy): Eukaryota > Metazoa > Chordata > Mammalia > Primates > Pitheciidae > Plecturocebus > Plecturocebus donacophilus. The sequence continues at coordinate 6,294 of PVKP010034266.1, forward strand.
ATAAAAATATTGTGTAGCTGATGTGGAATTTGGTTTTTAAATGTGATTTTTTTGAAGGAATTTTTTGTTGATAGATTTTAAAAGGTTTCTTTTAGTATATACAGCCAACTTTTACATTACATTAGACTTTATAACTAGAAGTCAGTTATAGTTCTGGAAATGAATATTAGCTTTACTTATTGTAAGTTTTTATGAGTAATCAAACTTTTGGCATGTATGCTGATTTATGTAACCTCAGTCAAGATTTTCAGACATCTTCTTGAGGCCTATTAAAATTAAGACTTAGTTACCAGATCTAATGGTTTAATTTTAAAGGAGCAAATTTAAATATAATTTGTTCTTAGAAGTCAAAGAACAAGTGAAATGATTTATCTGTCCTTTGCAGGGGGAAAATGCACTCATTTAAAGTTAAGTTTGTAGATTACTTCATTGAAACGGCCATACATAAAACTTAATTTTTAAAAATAATTTTTTGTTTGGTATGAAGTAATGTTAACTCATTGAGTCTGAGATTTAGCATCCAAAAAGGCATTGAAAATAATCAAAATTCTTTCATAAGAATAATGTTTAGTGATGTTCATTTAATACTTTTGAGCTTGACAAATGAACAGATACTTAGGGTGATTGTGAAAATGAACTCCTTTATTATTCTAATAACACATACTCTGTGAGACTTAGTTATCCATGCTTTGTGGGAACTTAGCCTGCAAAGAACTGAATTTGTTTTTGTCACTTCCAAGACCAGCCAGGGTTACTGTAACCTGCCGGTTGACTACATCAATGCATAATTTTGTGCAAAATCATCAAGTGGTACTGTTTGCTTTTAAAGTGAGTTGTAACTTTTTATCATAATCATTAATATAGTCAAAGAAGGTAGCAATGCTTTTATTTACTTTTTATTGTCATCAAGCAGTTTTCTAGGAATTTTCAGCAAAATATCAATCTAGCTATAATTCTAGTATGAAACACAGGAACTGTGAATGTAAGCTTTTGTTACCTGCTATGAAGAATCAAATCAGTAGCTTTAATGCCTTCTTACAATCTCATTTTGTTTCACTACAGCTCTGTTTTTGTTAGATCTGCACATCTATTTTGCTCCAGGTGGTTAATTTTACCAGCTCAATTTCTTTGTAGATTTTTGCCATAGTAGAAAGGATTTTAAATCTTAATAGCCCCTTAAAATATTTTATTACCATTTCCTTAAATGAACAATAGATAATGTACATGCTTTGTTTTTTGTGCAAATACCCAAGACATTCTGATTGAAAGACAGCTTAGGGACAAATAAACAAATAGCAAAAGCATTCAGTCTTTATTTACAGTATATAGAAGATTACTGTTTTCATTTTAGGTGGAAGAGTCTGATCAGCAGGAACACCCCAGAGGAAGGACATCTTTAGCGATAGAATTTACATACCGTTAGCTCACAGTAATTGATTAGTAGCAGGGCTCTGTAGTACAGAGCTAGCTGGGCACGTTATTTGGGATGCCTTTGATGCTGTAGTTTTCCGAAGCTTGCTGGCTGCATGCTTGTTGCCTTTGTTCGTGACACAGGTAATTACTTGATAAAATGAAGTGCATCGCTGTGAACAATTGACCCTTTGGAACAATCCAGGCTGGTCAGCAGTCTAAAACCACACTTTAAAGCCATCATGATAGCCTCAAACTTAAGAGTTTCCAAGGTACAGACAAAGGTGTTGTCTTCCTTCAGTACAAGTCGAGTGCCATTTTCAGACTTTATGAAGTATTTAAATTGGATGATATTTGATGATACTGAAAACTCCTCTGGAAATCCATCCAGCCTGCTTTTGGACACCAGAACAATGCGGGACTTTATTTTTGAGATGAAATCAGGAGCATTACAGAAGATTCTCAGTCCTTGTGAACGATCGTGGTTATCTGTTATTTCCAAGAAAGTAGTCTCTCTGGGTGTTAGCTGTTCTTTCTCCCACCTGGATTTCACTTCCTCTGCCAGTCCCTTGAGCTGAAAGAATTCTGCTTCTTGTGCAAGAAGTTGATTTTCTCGAAACCCTTCGGGCAATAGAAGTTCTCCATTTCGTAGGAAGTTTAGGACATGCCTGAAGAGGAGCCCATCCCTGTCTATGAAGTAATGACCATCAGCATCAAACGGGCAGAGGATTTTTCCATTCACTATACCTTCAAGGAAAGTGTCTGGGTATTTGGTCAGTGTTTGTTTTTGAGTAATGTATAAATACCCGCCCACGTTGAGGGTCATCAGTGTGGATTTGCAGCTCTTCCCTTGATCAGCATCTTCCAGGCTGTTGTGTTTCCCTTCGTACTCCTTTTCTTTTTCTCTTCTGTTTATTTTACGCTCCATTTTTTGGAGATACTATTTCAGCTTGTTCTTCTTGGCTTTGAGATTTTTTAAAAAGAAACACTACCACACAAGCACGCCTTTATTCAGCCCCAGCCTGGTGATGGAATGGAAATGCTGGCAGCATCGCCTGCGCTGTCAGCTCAGTTTTGCAGTAGGTGGCGTATCAGCCTATGTATGCAGTAGCTTTCTGGAGTAAGACGGAAAAGAGAATTTGCATTTAACTGTATCAGGGAAGGGATTTGTTTTGAGAGGATATTCATTTCTATCCTTTCAATAATAAGAGTTACTCAGAATAAATTGAATTTCCTCTTGTCAGTTAAACAGATCCAAATGTGAATCTTCTTCAGCCAAATGTGAGTTTTTAACTATTCCTAAATGCCTAAGTTATTTTTTAATCAGGCAGGCTTAATATTGAATAATATTGTCATCTTTCGGAAAATAATGTATATTGATTTAGTGTCATCTTTTTAAAGTAAATATAAGTAGGAAATGTAAGATGAAAATTTTAGGTGTATAGAATTTTCTTTCCCGGAAAAAGTTGCACATTTCACAATGGCGTGGTCATTTTTGAGACACAAGTAAGAATACTTAACCTGCTATTTGTGACACTGCACTTGAATTTAATTGGCTTTGCGTGTGATTCTGCTTTGGAGATCTTTGTTAAAGGATGTTAAGAAATTTTTTTATTTTTTATTATTTATTTTATTTTTACCCTAAAAGTAAAAGAAAAAGAAAATCAAATAGGCTTTACAGTGATCATTTACTTTTTTTTGGTTAAGATTTTCTGTGGAAAATGCATGAACTTGTTTCACTTGAAGCCGGCTTTTGTGCTGAACAAAGACTGGACAAATGTAGAAAATACTATAACTGTGTATATGCATGTGCACATATGCTATAGGAAGATAGAAGAAAGATGTAGATTCAGAATACCTGCTACAAAATAGTGTCATGGGTAAGTTAGTTTCTTCCTACTTGTTTGTTTCACAGTGGGCAAAAGAAAACACCAAAGCCTAACCTTGTTTTTCAACTTGGGAGCTAGAACAGTGTGAGTGATGTAACCCTCTACTCCCCACATCTTTTTCCTCTATTCCCCTGTAACTTCCCTTCCAAAGCAATTTAGGGTTCTGAGCTTTCATTTCTACCATTTAAAGGCTCAGTGGTAGGAAATGTGAACATTGTCCTCAGTACTATTATTTGGCCTATCTGCTAAATTATTCTGAGGAAATACATTGGTTTTTGTTTTTGTTTTTTTATATTTTTTGTAGAGACAAGTTTTTTGTCATGTTGCCCAGACTGATCTCAAACTGCTGGATTCAAGGGATCTGCCCACCTCAGCTTCCCAAAGTGCTGAAATTACAGGCACAAGCCACTGTGCTGGGCCACATTGTTAAAAGTTAGACTTTAGTTTATATTTCTCTTGCATTAAAAGTATTTTAAATTATTTTACTGTATGTTGACATAGAAGTATTAGAAGAGATTCTTCTAAAATGTATACTTTTTATTTTCTTTAAACAATATGAGATTTTCAGATATAAAAAATTATATTCTTAAAGTGATCTTGACGTTAACATTTATATATTATTGAGATTATCAAAAGTTCATTGAAATTGAACTAGAAAACTAAGGCATCATGCTTTTAGAGCTGTGTTTTTGCTTAGAGACTATGAAATTCAACTTCCTCATTTCACCAAAGATAAAATTGCATTCCAGAGAAATTTTAGTGTTTTATCTAGAACTTTACAGCAAAGCCAACGTTTTGACTAAAACTTCCTTTCAGTCCTGCAGCACTTACGACCTTCCTACTCTTATATTCTGACAATCTCATGTATGTCTTGATTTTGCTTTTTTAGATTGTCATTTCTGTCAGTACAGCTTTTTAAGAAATACTGAATAGATTTTGAGGGAAAAGGGATACAACTTTGGAAGTATATTCATGGAATTCTTCTTATGTTATCATTACAAATAATCACTGCACATGAGTAGCATCATATAATAGCAAAATCAAAAAGGCATAACAATTTCATTTACAGGTATAGTTCTCTTTTTTTGAACTTTATAGGATACCAGAATTAGTACAATATAACTATAGTATAGTGATGGAGACTGTGCTAGCAAGTTCTTGCTTGTTTAAATCAAGTGACATGCATGGATACTATGTACTCTGGGTCTGCTTCCTTACACTCTGTTTGGCCTGTCTATAGATACCATGGGGAAAACCCAATACTATTGCTTTTGGAGGATGAGCTTCCATGGGGCGATAAGAGGGCAGGAATGAGGCAGGACTGCTGGAAGTGGGACTGCTGACCTCTTCAGTCATCACTCTAGGGCCAACTTACACTTCCTGACTCAAAGGAAGATTTCGTCTGCCTTTGCAGGCAGAAAGATAAAAAATTTTGAAAGACTGGGGTCCTATTTCCTAATCAATGTGTCTGGTTTCTGCTGCCAGCTTTTCAAAACCACTGATGAGTACTCCTTGTTTCTGCAGGCTTGTCTGAACAGACCCTGAACCGTTCCATCTTGTGCCTCTTCTCCTTGATTGCTTTTTCTCACTTTAGACTTCACTCGGGTGCTCTTGGCTTTTCCAAAGTTGACATGTATGATTTCTTTGCCACCATGACCTGGCAATGGTAGTGTAACTGAAACCTTGTCTTAGTGCCTGGCTAATACAAATCTATAGGACTTTTGTGTCCTCTTTGTCACAATTTGCAGACTTAAGAAAGAAAAATGGAGGCCAGGCATGTTGGCTCATGTCTGTAATACCAGCATTTTGGAGGCTGAGGTGGGTGGTTACTGGAGGTCAGGAGTTTGAGACCAGCCTGGCCAGCACAGGGAAACCCCTTTTCTACCAAAAATTTTAAAAACAATTAGCTGAGTACATTGGTGTATGCCTGTAGTGCTGGCTACTTGAGAGGCTGAGGCAGGAGAATCGCCTGAGCCCAGATAGTAGAGGTTGCAGTGAGTCCAGATAGCCCCGCTGCCCTCCAGCCTGGGCAACACAGTAAGACCCTGTTTCAAAAAAAAAAACAAAATGGCATCCCGTAGGCCCCACTGTATCCCTGTTACTCCATATTACCTCCAGTAAATCATGATGACTGCAATTCATGGAAATTACAGGAGTTCGTTGATCTTTCCTCCCTGTGGTGGTACACATGCCCCTTAGGAGAAAGCCAGATGACCTCTTTTTAGTCTATTCTAAATTTATATTTACTTGCTAGGGGGTGGGGAGTGGGTGTTGCTTGTCTGAGATAGCATCAGTAAGGTCTCCACAGCCCTAAAACTATTAAAAATGGTGTTTCAGTACCTGTACCAAGGGAGACATCCCTGGATCATGGGACTGTGTTTCTCTGCTTCATTGCAGATACAAACTGGAATTACTCAGTGGTTTCAACAGAAGGATTTAAACCACACATGCCAAAAATTAGCCCTGCCTCTGCAGGCAAAAATATTTAAAAAATTTGAAAGATCGGGGTCCGTTTCCTACTCAGTACCTTAACTCTTTATTAGAGCTTGATCACGTCTATCTTTGACATCTTTAATCATATATAACTAACTTTGAGAATTAAAACTGGTCCTTGGTATGAGTGTATCCTATAATTAATTGGGTCCAATGCCTAACTAAATTCTGGCAGAACTTTCCACTATGAGATAATGCTAATGTCCTACCATCTGCACAAGGCAGAACTCATTCCAGGCCAGTAGCGGGAATTCCCATCTTTTCTACCAGCTCCTTTTGGGAAATGACGTCTTTGTCATTCCGTGATTGATGTGGGACATCATTGTAGTATATACACTTCCTCCATTTATATGTCAGAGATATTCTCGTGGAGGGAAGTGGAATCTTACCAGGAGGGTATCTCTCCTGATTGGAAGATACAAAAGGTCTGATAATTCTAGACTTAACAGGTTACTCCCTGTAAAATTCAAACACTCCTCAAGGAAAAGGGAGGTCTTAGAAGCTGCTTTTGTTAAGAATAGGGAGCTTCTGTCTCCACATTCTCCCCTTCTATCAAATCTTGCTTGTTGTCGGCTGCTTGCTTCTATGCTTGTCTTTTAAAAGGATTTCGTTTGCATTACCCTAGAAAGAAAGTAAAAGCTAGAGAAGCTGCTGTCAATTTTTTACTTAACCCTGACACTATGTCTCTGCCTTGGACTTCTCCACATTTTTTGATTTATTGTGTTTTGACCTTCCTCTGCCTTTCACAAGCTGAGTTTTTTTTTGTAACATGTGCTTGCTTCTTCATAGCCTCCTGTCAATAGCATTGAATGTAAGCAGCATTCATTTTGATTCAGCTATGAATATTTTGTGTTGGCTTCTTTAATGTGTTAAAAATAAATTACACTGTCTAATGTATTGACATATTTTGAGAATCAAGATTTTCTCATGTTAATGTAATTCTTTTTAAATGTCCAAATTTTAGTTATATTTCAAAATATTTAATGTATCTGCTTTAAATGTCGTCTAGGACTGGTATTGTACTAATAAAAGTACTGTGGCAGCCACTTTATGTAACTGATTGACCACAGCATCTCACAAACTGTGCAGAGTGCTTGAACCTTCCTAGGACTAATAGGACATAACCTCAGACCAGAAAGTCATGTGAACATGTCATTCCAGTACAAAGAATACAGCTGTGAGTATTTTGCAGTGTTGAACTGTGTCTTCAAGGAAGCCCAGGAAAATTGCCTACATTGGCAAATGTTTTAGCCTCATTTGAGGAGTGTAGAAAAAAATAAGGCGCTATGTGTTAAAAGGAGTATAAATAAAAACAACAGACTAATGCAGAAGTTCAGGTGAAATTCCATTCCACATTTCTTTGATTTTCACTACAGAGGTAATCTTGGCAATTTGCGAATTAAATATACTTTGGGAAATGAGTGTTTCAGGGAAACCTGTGTTTTATAATTTTGTAAGCAGAAGTTATACCTTAAGTATTTTAAAAATGAAGCTTTTTTTGAAATATGACCTATGCATTATTATTTACTGGAAAATTACATTGCAACTGGATGAGCACAGCACTTCTATAAGGTATCAAATGAACATTAAAATTATAATATTGTACAGAACTCATTTTTATAGTGCTATTTGGCAAAATGCAGTTTTACTTTCTCTTTGGGAAAAAGATATTTTAAGCTAATAACCATTATCTGCAATCTCAAAATGAGGGGCATAACTTTGAAAAACCCTTGTAAAGGTACTACAGTTATGAAGTAGGTGAATAAAGAGGGTCTCTGTTGCGAGATGCAAGCCTCTGCCACTTTTCTTCTATTTCCTCAGCACTTAACATCCTCTGGTGTCTTCAGTGATGAGATGGTGTGGAGAAGAGAGAAGAGGGCCTGAACAGAACAGGATATGATGGCTCAAGGAAGCAAATGTGATTTCTTACAGAGTAGGGAGGAGTTGTAAATTAGGGATGGAGAACTCTATCATATCACACATTTTTTTCATATTTACCATTTTTGTAACTGAGGTACATTTTAACATCATTAGCTTGTCAAAGTTTAGTGACAGTATTTTGTCTTGGTGGCACATAAAATAATGGTTTATATTACAAATGATAGCATCTTATAGCTGATAAAATATTTGAGTAGCTCTGTGAGCTATTCCCTCCATATAACAAGAAAGTAAAATTAACAGACAGGGAGGAGGGAAAGAGTTTTGCGGAGAGCTGGAGAGAGGAGATAGAGGGAGAGACAAAACAGTGTGACTGCTTGATATTAAAATTAGGCAAATTATTTGATAACTTTTATAAAATTAAATTTTATTTCTTGATACAGGGTCTTACTCTGTCACCCAGGCTGGAGTGTAGTGATATTATCACAGCTCACTGCAACCTCAACCTCCTGGGCTCAGGTGATCCTCCTGCCTTAGCCTCCTGTATAGCTGGGGCCACAAGCATGTGCCTCACACCTGGCTAATTTTTTTATTTTTTTGTGGAGACTGGGTGTCACTTTGTTGCCCAGGCTAGGCTCAAGCTATCCTCCTGTATCAGCCTCCCAAAGGGTTAGGATTACAGGCGTGAGCGATCATGCGCAGCAGAATTCCTGAAGATCAAATAGAGATTGGAACATCACAATTTTAATAAAGACCAGCTTTTTAATGATATAGGGATAGAAAGTTTGCCTAACTGGTTTGTTAAGATGCTAGTATCTTTTATTAATAGACCTCACCTGAGAACCACAGACAAACACTTCTAGGAATATATTTTAAATGAGAAAAAAGGAGACTACTAGGAATATTAAAAATGGTTTACATTTTAAACGTACCTGCTTCTTGAAAAGCTTATTTCTTCAGTCTTTTCCCAGAGAGTGTCAACACAGATATGATATAATTAAGAGTTAGAAGAGTAACTTTGAAGTCTGGAGGATCATCCTGAAATGTTGGTCAGGAGTCGTCTGGTCTGTGTTTTCACAGGAGTTGGAAGTCCTCTTAAAGGTCTCCACATTCAACTGGATCCAGAAGGTCTTGTGGAAATGAATGCGTGTAACTTCCTGATGCCTAAGACTTCCTAACATACCTGATTTCATTACTTACATTCCAATGCTAATAAGCAGTGTTGCTGCTTACTTTAACTTGTTCAAACTAGGGATGCCTTTGTAAAAAAAAAGTGCCAGTATCATTTCTCCTCAGTTCTTTGACGTAGAATATATCTCAAGGTCAGATATAGGGTAGGACAATCTAGCATAGAGCACAAGTTTAAATATTTTCAGTCCTTGGGCAGCTTCTTAACATTTTGTTGTTGTTCTCTTTTTACTCAAAGAAAATTTAATTATATCTATGTCTTTAGGAAAGTACTAGAGCAAACAAAATGAACACTAATGAAATAATAAAACATACTCAGTTGGAGAGGAAGGCTAGTGTTTTCATTTAGTGAAAGAGACCTAGAAGAGATCTTAGACATTCTAGTAGTGTCATTATTATAGATGCTGAGGCCCAGAGATATAAAATAACTTACCCAGAGTAACACTGCTGTTTAGTGACAGAATCATAACTAGAAGCCTTCAGTTCTTTTTATAGGATATGCTTTATATACTTAACCTTTAAAATTTTCTCTCAAGTTTTTTCTGATTTTAGGTGGTGGGATATACATAAATAAATTACTGTCATCAAAGATGTCTGTTCCTACTCATTAAGATTCTTTTGATTGCAAGTAGCAGAAACCAGTCAACAAACCAATCTAGCCAATAAAGGGTGTGGAGGAGAACTTATAAAGGATCTCAGACTATTTCCCAGAATTCAAAGAAGAGCAAATGGCCAAAGATAAGAATTGAGCCATTCCAAAGTCTTTGGTAAGATGAGTTTGTGTGGCTTCTCTGCAGAGTACTGGCAAGACCACTTCCTTCTAGTAATTTGTGGTGTAAGCCCCTTAGTTGAACATTTCAAGCACAGGAGCGAGCAAGCACAGACACATACCAGAAGCCATTGCTAATGCCACTCCTACAACCTTCAGCACTCTTATCCCCACCCACCCCAGTCTAAATCCTACCCATTTTTCAAGGTCCAGCACAATCGTTTCTTTCTCTTCAAAACTTCTTGGCTGGGCGCTCACGCCTGTAAATCTAGCATTTTGGGAAGCCAAGGTGAGTGGATCACCTGAGGTCAGGAGTGTAAGACCAGCCTGGCCAATGTGGTGAAACCCTGTCTCCACTGAAAACACAAAAATTAGCCTGATGCAGTGGCACGTACCTGTAATCCCAGCTGCTCAGGAGGCTGAGGCGGGAGAGTCACTTGAATCCAGGAGGTGGAGGTTGCAGTGAGCCAAGATCGTGCCACTGCACTTCAGCCTGGGCGGCGACAGAGGCTTTAAAAAAAAAAAAAAAAAACCACCTCTTGATCCCTAGCTCGACATAATCTCAGAGACAGAGAGAGAGAGAGAGAGAGAGAGAGAGAGTGTGTGTGTGTGTGTATGTGTGTTTAATCCCAGTACTCTGTGTATGTCTTTGTTTTATAACCTTTAACATACTCAATTTGACAGAAGAATCTCACAGCTCATGTGGAATAACCAGTAATTGGTCAGTTAAATTAAAAGATGGAAAATCATAAAAATGATACCAGTATGCAGTTCCTACCTGCCTTAAACATTTCATCTTAAACCTTTTTAATGTACATTTAGTTGGCCGGGCACAGTGGTTCATGCCTGTAATCTCAGCACTTTAGAAGGCTGAGGTGGGCAGATCACATGAGGTCAAGGGTTCGAGACCTGTTTGGCCACCATGGTGAAACCCCGACTGTACTAAAAATACAAAAATTAGCCAGGCATGGTGGTGTATGCCTGTAATCCCAGCTACTCAGGTGGCTGAGGCATGAGGATCGCTTGAACCCAGAAGGCAGAGGTTTCGGTGAGCCAAGATTGCACCACCGCACTCCAGCCTGGGTGACAGAGTGAGACTTCATCTCAGAAAATAAATAAAATAAATGTACATTTACTTGCTGACATATATGTAGGATAAGGCCTTTGCATTGAATATAGGATACTTACTGACCATCTGCTTTCTTTGTTTTTCAAAAATTAAACCCATCATTTAGTTTTCAAATTCTTTTTTGAGACAGTCTCCCTCTGTTGCCCAGGCAGGAATGCAGTGGTGTGATCTCAGCTCACTGCAACCTCAACCTCCTAGTTTCAAACAAAGCCTCCCAAATAGCTAGGACTGCAGCCATTCACCACCATGCCCAGGTTTTTTTGTTTGTTTTGTTGTTGTTGTTGTTGTTTTTGTATTTTTAGTAGAGACAGGGTTTCCCTGTGTTGCTTGGGCTGGTCTGAAACTCCTGACCTCAAGTGATCTGCCCTCCTTGGCCTCCCAAAGTTCTGAGATTACAGGTGTGAGCCGCCACACCTGGCTCTATCATTTAGTTTAGATTTTCCATTTTGGTTTCTTTGAAAAGGAGCAAGAATTTAGACACTGTGAAACTATCTAAATGTAGACTCTTTCTAGACTTCTTTGCTTCCCCTCCAGTCTTACCTGTACCTAATCTGACAGTATTGTGTTTATATCATCTTACCAAAGCATTCTACATAGTCTTTATAGAAATACCCCCAAACTCCCTCCCATACTTATAATTGGCTTATGTAATATATAATCAAATTACATAATTATTAAAACTAATATAAACAAGTTCTAGCATAATTTGAGCAGAAGTGTGTGGGAGTGCCAGAGATTAACCTATTACCCACTAGTGTATGGTGAGCTGTGGCATCTGTGGCTATATTAAATAGCAGGGAATCGAGAACCTTTGTTAATCTAGAAGTGAGTTAAGTAGAGGTGTGTCAAAAGTGCTTCTGATATAGTAAAATGATTTATATGCCTGTCTTATCATCCTGTGAGACCAGCAGCTCTCAAATGTGGTCTGGGAAGCACTGTGCAGAGGGGTGTCCGAGATCCTTTCAAGGGACCAATGATGTCAAGACCATTTTTATAATTATGCTAATGGATTTTTTATTTTTTTCACTCTCATTCTCTAGAAATTTCTTAATTTTAGTTTCTAATATGGTAGATATCGGCAGTTAAAATGTATAAACAGTTCTTTTGGGGTCGTCTATACTTTTTTCCTTTTAAAAACATTTAAATTTAGGTTTTTAAAAACATTATTTTTTAATTGACAAGTAAAATTTATGTATGTTTATGGTACATAATATGATTGTTTTGATATATGTATGTGTGTGGAATGGCTAAATCAAGCTATTCACATCTATACTTTTTAACTAATATATGCCACAGAATGTTTGAGAAAGTCTATGCTCCTTGAGGGTAGGAGCTCTGTTTCACTTGTTGTTCCTGATGTACTCTTGCATTATCTTTTACATAGTAGGCACTCAGTAAATATTTAATAAATGTATGAAAATAAAAAATAATTTTTCAAGTATTTATGGTCTTTTAAACTGGCCAACAAACTAGTTTTAAGTAAAGGTTTCTGTATTAATGAATAGGATATATAATTAACAGCAGTAATGTGCAAGTGGGTGCTTTTGAGTACTTTGAAAATAAAATTTAATACCTTTCCTTTGAAATCTTAAGCAGTGTTTTGAAGAAGACAAGAAGTGTGGTTTAGTGGAAAGAATATAAAAATGTGTTTCTGTGAGCCTTTAAAAAGAGAGCGGGCAAATCATGCCTAGGGGGCTGCATCAGGAGTAAATTGGACTTTTAAAAATTTATTTAAGAAGAGAAGGGGAGAAAGGCAGTAAACAGAGATGTCAGGTTACTTAAGAACATCCAGTGGGTGGGAAAATTCATTGCTGATGAAGACTTTTTTTTTTTCCACTTTGAGTACCATTTGAAAGCATTTTAGGTTTGAAAAGGAAGATATGATAGACAGAAAATTATGATTTGAGGAAGCAAATGTTATTGCTCTGTGTGAGTGCCTTGATTGAAGAATAGTGAGGAGAGGGGTAGCCAAGTCAAAATGGGGAGTTGCTGTGGACGTGATTTCTACCCTTGAGCTGTCATATGGAGAAAGTTGATAGCACAAACCTTTTACTGAAAATTAAATTCAGCTTGTCCACCTGGAGTAGGTACTGCTAAAGAAGTGGGGAGTGTTCACTTATTAAAAGGTAGCTATAGGCCGGGCTACCTTTTATATATGCCTTTTATATACTTTTTTATATGCCTATAATTCCAGTACTTTGGGAGGCTGAGGCAGGCGAATCACCTGAGGTTGGGAGTTTGAGACCAGTCTGACCAACATGGAGAAACCCAATCTCTACTAAAAATACAAAATTAGCCAGGTATGATTACATGTGCCTGTAATCTCAGCTACTTGGGAGGCTGAGGCAGGAGAATTGCTTGAACCTGGGAGGCAGACGTTACGGTGAGTTGAGATAGCACCATTGCACTCCAGTTTGGGCAACAAGAACAAAACTCCCTCTCAAAAAAAAAAAAAAATTTAAAAAAAGGTAGCTATATTAGTCAATTTTCACACTGCTATAAAGAAATGCCTGAAATTGAGTGGTTTATAAAAGAAAGAGGTTGAATTGACTCACAGTTTTCCATACCCGAGGAGGCCTCAGGAAACTTACATTCATGGTGGAAAGTGAAGGGGAAGCAGGCACCAAGGTGGCAGGAGGGAGAAGTGAGAGCGCAGGAAAAAGCTGCCAGTGAGAACGCACTCATTATCACGAGAACAACATAGGGGAAACTGCCCCCATGATCCACTCACCTCCTTCCCTTGATATATGGGGATTACAATTTGAGATGAGATTTGGGTGGGGACACAGAGCCAGATCATATCAGTAGCTCTTTTAGCTTCAGCGATGTGTGACTAAATTATTTATTTGCAGGAATAGTAGTCTAGGTTTTTATTTTTATTTATTCTTGTGTTTTTTTGAGATGGAGTCTCGCTCTGTCACCAGGCTGGAGTGCAGTGGCACGAGAAAGTCTATGCTCCTTGAGGGTAGGAGCTGTGTTTCACTTGTTGTTCCTGATGTACTCTTGCATTATCTTTTACATAGAAGGCACTCAGTAAATATTTAATAAATGTATGAAAATAATTTTTCAAGTATTTTCATACATTTTAATAAATGTATGAAAATAATTTTTCAAGTATTTATGGTCTTTTAAACTGGGCCAACAAACTAGTTTTAAGTAAAGATTTCTGTATTAGTGAATAGGATATATAATTAACAGCAGTAATGTGTAAGTGGGTGCAAGTCACGCAACCTCCACCTCCCGGGTTCAAGCAATTCCCCTGCCTCAGCCTCCTGAGCAGCTAGGACTACAGGTGCATGCCACCACGCCTGGCTAATTTTTTGTATTTTAGAAGAGACAAGGTTTCACCATGTTGACCAGGATGGTCTTGATCTCCTGACCTCTTGATCCGTCCACCTCGGCTTCCCAAAGTGCTGGGATTATAGGCATTAGCCCCCTCACCCGACCTAGATTTACTTTATTTATTTATTTATTTTTTGAGACAGAGTCTTGCTCTGTCGCCAGGCGACAGGCTGGAGTGCAGTGGTGGGAGCTCGGCTCACTGCAGCCTCCGCCTCCTGGATTCAAGCAATGCTCCTGCCTCAGCCTCCCAAGTAGGTGGGACTACAGGCACATGCCACCACACTCAGCTAATTTTTGTATTTTTTAGTAGAGACGAGATTTCACCATGTTGGCCAGGATGGTCTCTATCTCTTGACCTCATGATCCACCCGGCTCTGCCTCCCAAAGTGCTGGGATTACAGGCATGAGCCACTGTGCCTGGCGATTTATTTTTTTTAATCGTCCTCCTTTATTGGACTTTCCTCACTCATTTAAGACATTTGATACATCAGAATTTCCCAAAGCTTGCTATTGTTGTGATGACTGAAGAATTTTTCTTGACAGAACTTTTAGCTTCAGTAAGAGGCAAACTTAAATATAAGATTTTTTTGCTTTAAGAAAATTCAAATTTTAATTTTATTAGATAAATTAACAAGAGGAAATTATTTTAGAATTTAAACTTTAGTATAAAACAGTTACGGCTTTTAAGAGATTTTCTTCCTGCCATATTGTAGTGTAAGGTGGTCATGCTTCTCATCATTGCATTTTCTGCATCTACTTGAGATTTGTTACGAATGTTGCATTAACGGACCCCAGATACATTGATTATATACAGTGTATTTGTAATTAGTACGTACAGAGTCCCCTAGATTTTGGAGACATCCAGAAAGATCACTAGAAAAAGATGTTTTAGTATAAATCATGTAGACATGGTTCTATATACATTCTACATTTTGATCAGTTTGTCTGTCTCCCTCAGTGAACTATATGCATCTTGAAAACAGTACTGTGACTTAATCATCTTGATTCCACAATGCCTAGATGGGGCCTTTTGCATAGCAGACATTTTGTTAATGTTAGTGGAATGAATGAAGTAATTCTCTCTGAAAAGATGAATCATAAATATACTACTGATAAGCCAGGGAATTTCCTGAGTCTCTTCTTAAAACACAGGTTAATTCTTGTGGAAATATGACTGAATCTTAACTGTTTCTAACCACAGTCATATATTTCCAGTGTATAATAAAGCTGATACCATTATGAGACATTTATATGAGTATTATATAGTAAGGTAAGGCCCGTCAAGTGACCATACCACAATGCTTGGTGGCTAATAGGCACACAATAGATGATAGCCTTTGTTTCCTTCTTCTGATTGTCTTAGGTTTTATGTCAGGGTCACTATCAGAATTACTAAAGATAGGGGAAATTGCATTTCTGTTTGGACAAATATAGCAGTTAAAGATTCTGTTTTGATGTGCCCAGATTTATAATTCTGCAGGAAAACAGAAGTCAGAGCAACTGGCAGGCTGAACTGGTATACAGCATAACCCAGACAGTGGACCTGCCTGGTGTCACAGTATTTTCTGGGCTGGCTGTTCTAGTCACAAGGTATTTGAGAATTTTATTTACACACACACACACACACACACACACACACACACACTATGCAAGAATTTTATTTACACACACATACAGTCTTTGATTTAGTGGTTTAGACTGGCTGTGTTTTCAGAAGTTAATTATTTGTCAAAGATGATAGCCTTTATACTCTTTAATTTTATTTTATGCCCTTTTAAGCCACCTTATTTAGGAGCTAAGTGTGTAAAAGCTGTTACTGGCAAAGGGCTGCAGCAGCCTAATAAACAAATCTGACAGGAGCCCAGTTTGTTGCTAGGCCAGGAATAAGGTTTCTCTCTATTCTGACCAGTGAGATTTCTAAAACTTAACTATTTTTTTCTTGATTTTTGTTATTAACTATATTTGATTGTCATATTACTGTGTTTAGTGTGTCAGTACAGTCTTGAAAATGATGTGTTATCTGTGAATACTTTTTTTTTTCCCATTCAAGATAAGCTGTCATTGGAAGGAATAGTGGTACAAAGAGCTGAATGCCGACCAGCTGCCAGTGAAAACTACATGCGATTGAAAAGGTTGGTGTTTTGTAACTCCAAAATGATACCTGATATTTCTCTTTGGGGATTGAGATACATGTGTTGTATTGCCTGTTGACTGCATGAAAACTGTGGTTATTGTTGAGTGTTTGCTTCAAAAGCTGTTTGGTTTTAAAAGCAAGTAAAGGTTTCTTTGGCACTAAAGAACTTTCAGTATCTGGGCTGTTTATTTGAGGTATTTTAAGCTCCTTTGTTCATATATCCTGGAATCAAAGTTTTTAAACTACATTTTCTAGTTGTCTTTATAAATTTTGATTCTTTAAAGACATGTAATATCTTTGTACTGTTTCATTTTCCTGGGTGTCATTTTTCCATAATAAATATGTATCCAAAATACTGTAACTGGGCCAGGCATAGTGGCACGTGCCTGTAATCCCAGCATTTTGAGAGACTGAGGTAGACGAATCATTCAAGCCCAGGAGTTCGAGAACAACCTGGGCAACCTGGTGATACCCTATCTCTACAAAAAGAGAATAATTAGCCGAGTGTGACTGAGATGTGAGGATTGCTTGGGCCTGGGAAATTAAGGCTGCAGTGAGCTGAGATCATGCCACTGCACTCCAGCCTGGGTGACCCAATGAGACCTTGTCTCAAAAAAAAAAAAAAAAAATTTATACTGTATAAAGCAAGTGTAGTTGCCAGAATATCATCCTGTTCTCTTCATCTGTAGAGAAATTTTTATAAACACTTTATTAGAGAGTTTGTTTCAGAATCTGTCCCAGCTCCCTACATTTTTTATGTGGTTAATATTTTGTAATTAGTATTTGAAGATACTGATTACAAATTCTTGATACTCCAAGACGAAGAATCAGCAATTTTTTAAACCCTGAAGAAATATATTATACCTGTTTGATAATTTATTTTCAATGTGACTTAGCCCCATGTGATTTAGGATTATACCTTTTTCATTTATTTATTCAATCCTTACTGTCTGCCAGGTGCTTTTTTAGGAGTGAGAGAAACAGCAGTAAACAAAGCAGACAAAAATCTCTACCACAGTTTCCATTGTAGCAGACTGAGGTACACTGAATCGGTAGTGGAGAAGACACTGCTGAAGCAGTGGTAGTGGCCTCTAGGATATCAGCATTCTCATCTAGGAAAGAGGCCAGTTGAGCTGGATCATCTCTACATTTTGCATCATCTTTAAAAGTTTCCCTCTTTTGTCGATTAGATTAGACTCTATCTCCTGAGAAGGACATAGACTTGCTCTCTTGTCAAATAATTTCTAATTTAAATGCCTCTTTGGGGCAAATAAAAGAATGACAAGCAAAATGAAAAATATTTGTAACAGAAGATAGCTTTGGAAAACAGGCAGATAATGTTTCTTTTATTGTTTTTAGTTTATACAATTTATTATATAATAAATTTTTGAAGTCTTTTTGAAAATTTATCTCTTCAAATAACTACTGAAATTGAAAAATGCAAAATTTGGTTACCAAGCTGCTTACCAAGATCTTTTTCTGTGGCCCTAATTTTCTTTAAAGGGTTCTAAAGATTTCTGATGATGAGATCAAGCAGGTCACCTGCTGTGTTTATAAAACGGCTGCTGTTTTCCTACCAAAAAAAGTGAAAATTGTTTAGCCTTTCAAAAGTGCTGAAAAATCAGCTGTTATATAGTCATGCACTATATAAGGATGTCTTGTGGTCTCATAAGATTATAATACAGTATTTTTTCTGTTCCTTTTCTGTGTTTAGATATACAAATACTTAAAATTGTGTTATAGTTGCCTACAGTATTCATTACAGTAATGTGTATACCATCAAGGTTTGTGTAAGTACACTCTGTAATTTGCACAACAATGAAATTGCCTAACAACGCATTTCTCAAAATGTATCTCCATTGTTAAGCCATGTATGGGAGGCCAAGGCTTGAGCCCGGGAGTTTGAGGCCAGCCTGGGCAACATAGAGAAACCCCATCCCCACAACAACAACAACAACAATTAGCCAAGCATGGTGGTACACACTGAAGTGGAAGGATGGCTTGAGTCCGGAGGTCAAGGCTGCAGTGAGCTGAGATTGCACCACTGCACTTCTGCGTGGGCAACAGAGCAAGACCCTGTCTAAAAAGAAAAAAAAAAAGCACTGGAATAATTTTTAAAACAAGACCCTGTCTAAAAAGAAAAGAAAAAGCACTGGAATAATTTTTAAAACTCAAAGGTTTTATATATATATATATATAATTTCCTTCTTGTGAGCTTGCTGATATTTTCACTTTAAGATGGGGAGCACAGGAGTTTTTTCAGTAGCTAAGTGTTATGTCACCCTGAATATCTCTTGTTTTCTTTGGA
>PVKP010034267.1:0-24361 GCA_004027715.1 Plecturocebus donacophilus
ATAAGTGGGAGTTGAACAATGAGAACACATGGACATAGGAAGGGGAACATCACACACCAGGGCCTGTTGGGGAATAGGAGGCTAGGGGAGGGATAGCATCAGGAGAAATACCTAATGTAGATGAAGGGTTGATGGGCACAGCAAACCACCATGGCACGCGTATACCTATGTAACAAACCTGCATGTTCTGCACATGTCCCAGAACTTAAAGTATAATACAAGAAAAGAGACTAAGATAAAATTATGACATAAAATCCCAATTCAAATTGTTTTAAAAAGAGAAAACAATTATCTTTAGATAATAGTAAACAATATAGATGGCAGAAGTAAAGCCTCATCATATTTTCTAATAGAATTTTCTGATAAACTTGATTAAATAAAAATTTTAAATATCACTAACCATATAGAAGAAATAAATTTAAAACTTCACAAAAAATAAAGTGCAATAAATGAAGATAAGATGTACTTGAAAAAAACTGAATAAACATTCTACATATATGAAAAAGCCTGATGATATTGTGGTGATTCTGTTCTTTCCTGCTAGTTTCTCTTGTTGTTCTCTGAAAAAATGTCTTTGGATACATTTGGTTTCATTAGTAAAATTCTAAGTTTCTTTGCAATCTGAACATTGGAGCTTCATACACAGGCAGTAGGCTCTAACATTATTTTTGGACAACTGCAAAATTAGAACACTACCAGACATATCTAATGTATGATGTATATCAACACTGGGACATATTTTATAACATCTTTATTCCAAAATCAAATGATTCACTGTGGTTTATAAATGTATATGGATATACCTCTACCTAAGCAGAGAGTTAGGAGGGTGAGTAAAAGGGAGGTAGAAAATAGGAGTCACTTTCCCTTCACAGGGAGAGAATTCTGCTTTTCTCCTAATATACCCTTTGTTTGAACAGACTCCATTCCCTCATTTTTTGTGCTTTTAATGACGACATTAATTCTAACTTTGATAAACAACACAGAAAAGATATTTGATCCATCAATGTCCCCCCTCAGTGCTAGAATACAGGTTGAAATCATTATCTATAGCTAGCACAATATAAAAAACTTTTATCCTCTTAGGGTTTTTAAGAATGTGCTTCCTTTTTATTTAATTCTACTGGCTAAATCTGTTGAAGGTAGAAGTGATTTGTATTTCAGCACTTAACAGTCTTGTACTGAAAAACAGCAGCATTTGCAAGCCCCTGATTCAACTGACAAAAAAGAAAAAACAGAAAGAAAAAAATCTTTCCTATATATTGAGCAAATGAAAAAGTCCATAACCAGCCCTAGCATTAACATAGTGAACCACCTTTGCTGTCAGTCAGGTCCTTCACAGTGCAGTTAGGGTGAACAACGAATAGTAATACTCCACTGCTTTCTCAGTTATACAAGTTCAAAATCTTGTAATATTTTTACCACATTCCCATTGATTCTGAAGTGGACTGCTCATGAAAGGTAATTCCCATTCATTTTCTCACATTTCCAAAGCCAGTGTCTCTCATTTGTCCATTATTATTTCTCAAACACTTCACATTTTCACCAAAAGTAAACTGCTTAATACAACCACTCCCCTTCAAACTTCAATGCCTCAATGCCTTTATCTATGAAATTAAGTAAAATTTTGTACAATGTTCTTATGCTAGTACTTATGTCATTCTGCTAATTCCAAGCCTGCATCTTCCAAAAAACTCAAAACAACTGTAAAGACTTACTCATGGTAGTCTATTAATCTCCAGTGTATAAATGACCCTTTAAGCATCAGTTATGTTCATAAATATTTTTTGAACTCGTTTGAATTAAATAAATTTAAAATGTTTAACTGTGCTCTGTGTTTACTGTGAATCTCCCACTGTTTAGCCAATCTGTACAGCATTCTCAAGATGCATGCCATTCTCCACAGAACCCTACTTTGTACCTTAGGCCACTGAAAATCTATTCTCATTCTGATTCAAAATGAAGAGTCTCTCATGATTACAACATCTGCTAGCCATAAATATTTTTCCTGGCTGGAGATAATCATTGTCTTGTTTCACTTCCAAAATTAAACCTTCATCTACAATACCAAGTAGAGGCATACCTGCTGCCAGTTACACACAATACCTATAATGTACTTGGTCCATTCGTTCTACATGACTGGGTTTTCATCTACTATAGCCATACATTAAAATCGTAGAAGATTTTAGTCCTTATCACCTCCCCATGACTGCCTGATTCATAGAAGATAGAAAAGTTAGACAGTATCTGCAGCCATGCCTGATTCATAGAAGATGATTTTCACAAAGATTTCCTAAACAATTTCCCAAGTGCCCTGTCAAAAGTGGCATTGCCTCTCCAACATTATACTACAATCCACATTCATTTGATAAATGGTGGGAGAAATGAAATAAACTATACCAGGAGAGACTACAACCATAAAAATGTATCCTGAAAGGACTCTTATTTCAATGTGCAAACATTTAAAGGGAAGAATCCAACTTTCTTAGATAGATATGTCAAGCCTGAACTTTTCCTAAATTCTAGATTTTATATGACAAATAAGGAAAAATAGTCATCTTTGATTCCCTACCTATAGCCTTACATACAGAAGATATATAAATGAAATTCAAGGTCTGAAGACACAACTGTTTTATGACCTACTTAAACTCAATTATCTCTATGGAAAGGAAGAAAGGCATAAATGTATTTATTCCTTGTCTTCTGATTTAATGTATAATATAAATGGGGTAAGAAGATGATCAGACAGGATTTCTGCTCATTCTGAGGCCACTGTGTATTCTAATGTGGATCTGCATATAATTCCAACACACCTGTCTGCTTAATTCAATCCCTGCAGTTTTATTTTGTTAAGCCTTTGTTATGCATAAGAGGTGTCAAATATAGTAATACAACTTCATTGGCTAAAGCCTTTCATAGATAATCATAAGAGTCCTATTTAGATTTTCAATAAGTACTACTTGAAGGTTTAACTGTGAACTTCACATGAAGAGTATTAATTAATGGTGCCACTTAAAAAAAAAAGTATCAAATCTATTGATTACCAAAAATTATATTCTGATTTTTAACAGTGTATCTTCAATAATGACTCAAAATAATCAACTTGATACATCTAAGCAAAGAAGTGAATTGGTAAATTTGGGGGTTTCAGAATTAAAGCATATTCCTGCTCAAAATTATTATTAATTTATTACGATTCAAAACAGAATGGAAGCCGCCCCGCCCCCGCCAACACACACAAAATTCCAGAAAGCATAATGACTAACATCCTCTCTTCTATGTAACTCTAACTGGAAAATTTAAACACATCTACATAATATTCATAATATGATCTCTGCTCAATTATATAGCAGTAGTATCTGAAATAGCGAAACATCAAAAGAACAAACACAATGTTAGGAATTTATATTTCCTCCTTTTTGTACTGTTCACATCAGCTGTTAAATAAATTTTCTTCAATCGTGTTCTTTTCCTGTCTTTGTAGAATAAAACCTGTTCAGCTTTTACTTTTAAACTCATGACAACTAAACTTTTCTGCAAATCCTATCTAAATGAACTATTTACTCCATCAAAGCAGTATCCCCATTCTCTCTTACCTGAGTCCTGATTCCCAGTCAACTGTGGGCTCCTCTCAGGTTTACCTAAATGCTATTCATTTTTAACAAACCACATTGAATTTCCTCCTTTATGTATTATTCTATCATCAATTAACGCCTGCTGTTTCTCAACTACTACAGTACCATTATACCCTGAACCACAGCATTTAAATTCAAATATGTAGTGGCTTACAGTATTTTCCAATTGTTTCCTCTTGTCTTCTCATATAGACTTTTAAAAGGAGCAAACACTGCTGGGTGCTGTGGCTCAAATCTCTAATCCCAGCACTTTGGGAGGCCCAGGCAGGTGAATAACCTGAGGTCAGGAGTGCGAAACCAGCCTGGCCAACATGGTGAAACCCTGTCTCTACTAAAAATACAAAAATTATCCTGGCATACTGGCATGCACCTGTAATCCCAGCTACTTGGGATGCTGAGACTGCAGAATTGCTTGAACTTGGGAAGCAGAGGTTGCAGTGAGTTGAGATAACTGCAATCCAGCCTAGGAGACAGAAAGAGCAAACACTTATGCTTACTCTTACCTCTGTGTTGGACATTAAGTAATTTTTAGATATTATTTAATGGTAAACTATTCAAAAGGTTTTTCTCCCACTTCTCATCACATTATTTAAAAATACTTATTGAAAACCTTCTATTATTTTGAATACCAACAAAATATATAATGTAACCAGACTAAGGTTTGATAACAGATTATGTTGGACTGTTTAAATCACATGTGTTCCCCTACAGATCAGTTACTCCCCAACAGCTGTTTGGATTCAGATGACTCACTGTAGTTGACATCGTTAGCTATTCATATTCATGTATAATTTATTTTGGTTAAAAACTAGATACTAGCATTCCTCAGAACTGTGATGACATACTCAGCAACTTAATAAAACAACTTTCTTTAAAATGATATATGCAGAAATTTAATGGATATCTCCTCTCTGAAATTGCATGGATTATGATTTCTCCTGTGTAATTCATTAGCCGTAAACATACCATGTTAAACATAAACTAAATATGCACTCTTTTCACCATAATAATGTCCACTGAATGCTAGCAGCAATAACATTTCTAATTACAAATAGGATCAAACGATAAAAGCGTATTTCAATATGTTTGTCAGGACTGCCCAAAACAAAACAAAACAAAAAAACCTAACACTTTCACCAAAGCATAATTTATAAAATAATTACAGTACATGGACATGAAAGTGTATCCATACTGTATCACAATTACACAAAGAGAGGAGGCTCTCAAATCAGTAAATTAAGCTTACATACATTATGCATTAACACTTCTAAACTGCCTCTCATATGGTGAATTCAAACTTTTACACCTCAGTTGATTAACACACACCTAGGTCTACCACACAATATTGCAGCCTGTGATCCAATGGTTCCAAAGACAGTGTTTGAGTAATTATTTGAATAGTTTATCGCATTGTCCTCTTATTTCATTTAGAAATAACAAAAGATTACATTTGTAAAAAAAAAAAATCAAAGGTCTGAATATGAACTCATTCTATATGCTGAAAGCAGCATATCTTTAAATTATATTAGAGGCTCACTAGAATTAAGCCAATTACCTGCATGTTGACTTGAGAAAAAAATAAATATTTTTTTAAAATATATGAAATGGTCAGGTGCAGTGGCTCACACCTAATTCCCACACTTTGGGAGGCTGAGGTGGGCAGATCACCAGGGGTCAAGAGTTCGAGATCAGCCTGACCAAAATGGTAAAACCCTGTCTCTACTAAAAATACAAAATTAGCCAAGTGTGGTAGCACATGCCTGTAATCCCAGTTACTTGGGAGGCTGAGGCAGTAGAGAATCGCTTGAATCTGGGAGGTTGTAGTGAGCAGAGATCACAAGTCTAGACAACAAGGGCAAAATTCCATCTCAAAAAAAAAAAAAGATAAAAATATATAAAATCTTTAAATATATTAAGCCTTCTATAAAAAAGAATGTTCATAAGGAACTTTTAGCCTAATTTAGCTCTCTGTGAATGGACAATTTTGAATTATTAAAATTTTACAACTAGCATGAACTAGCATATGTTATGACCATTTAATAGTATATTTAGGAAAAATATCTTTTTGTGATTAATCTGTATTACATTAAGAAATGCTTTACAACATTTTTTGTTACAATTTATTTCCTTCTATTTCTTTAATCCATTTACAGGATATATTAACTATCCTGTCAATACATTTAAAACTTTTAATAAATTTTAGAAGATCTACATATTAATTTTCTTTCCCAAAAATACAGTTATGGAACCCCAATCACATGTTGACATAGTAAAGCCTGCTACTTGATTTCTTTAAATAGTGTTACATAAGTAGAAATCTGTTCCTAAGAGTTGTTTTAAGCATTCAACTGGTAATGCTTACTTTACTGAACAAACAGAAGTGTCATATTTCTATAAATTGTTTTGCAAGTGATAATTTTTTATTAGAGAGAAAAAAATAGGAAAGTTACTTTACTACCTTATATTGAAGTGAGAACTGATCTAATCTACATGTACTTTATCATATTCTCTTTTACAAACGAGATTCCATCTTAAATTCCTAAGCTTTTGCCTCTCTTTTTAGACTTTGAGTTCTATTTCTGACAGAGGCCAGTTAAAGTTATGATCTTCATCATCTCCAGTCTCAATTTTGAACAGAGTGGAGTTCACAGCTTTCTTAGAGAACAAAGAAGTATGAATCAATGTAAGACTCTGGTTTGGACAGAAGTATATAGAAAGGCAAAAAAACAAGTGCTCTTAAACCTCGGTTTTTAAAAAATAAATATTCCAGAAATATCCCTGCCAAGAACATTAATTCCTTTCTAACTTTAAGGATATGTAAAATGTACACAAATACATACACTTGCCATAACCTAGAAATTCAGAAAATGGTATGGTGAATCAAGTAATCCAATTAAGGACAATGTGATCTCCTATAAAAAGATGCTAAATTTTGGGTCAGCAAATCTTACTTCTTGTATGAGATCTATTGCCAAGTAATTCTGTGACCTTGTAAAAGTCATTTAAATTCTTAACTCATTTTCTTATTTACCAATGGAGTCAAAAATGATGGTGCTATCCCTATATGCCTATTAGAATGTTAAAAAGATTCTTATTAGTAGTTGTAATAGTAATAACAATGAATGTTTACCTATAATTTTAATTTCAGAGCCCTACTTATATTGTCAAATGTGATCTTTAACTTACAAATACTCTCACATTACAAATAACAAAACTAAACACTTAAAAAAAATAAAGACACCTGACCAAATCACACAACAAATGAGTAGCTGAGCTAGGTAGGATTCATACTCAAGTTGCCCAAGTTTAAAATCTCATATTTTCCAAAGCACCACCTCATGATTCATTTATCAAGAAGCATGGCAGATTTCAAAATACTTTACAATATGAACTCTGATTTTCTTAATTTCTTTACACATCTTTAAAATGTAGCTATCACCTCATTAAAAGAGCATTAAATGACAAAATGCATAAAATATGCCTGGTGCACAGTTTGAAATGCATGATGTTCAAACTATGATTTCTCTTTCCTGTGATAAGAGACCTTTCTTACTGAAGTAAGATAATCCCTATGGTATCGTTCATACTATTTAAAATGAGAATATCCTAATTATAACAAAATGAATTTACCTTTATTTAAAATAGTTATCTAATGAAATTAAAGGAATATAATTCAATCATTTAAAATATGTCTTATTTAATTGTATTGTCATCTATGTAAAAAAGAATGTACAATAAATTTTAAAGCCAAATTTGTTTCAAATATTAAGATTATCTGTGTTGCAATGTATTACAACTTTAAAAGTAATTCATATATGTAAAACACTTTCTCATACTAATTTTCAGTTAATCTCCCAGTGTATCTGGCAGAGAGCATGCTATTATTTTCATATGTCAAATGGTGCCACTGTAACAGAAAGTGTAAATGGCTTGTCTAAGTTTGTTCAGTCAATAAGGAAATGCCTTCCTTTACACAGCTAGTGAGCCTCACTACCTGCCCTTATATTCCCAACTCCTTCCATGCTTATTGATGTGTGTCTAAATTCTTATTATCTTTCATATTCAGCTTTCATGAAGATAGCTCCAATATCCCCCACTGATGGTGATGGCTTTTTTTTTTTTTAAACCCTGTAATACTTCATCTCTCTTCCTACCATAAATAAACTGATTTGGACTCAGAATGATTGGTTTCTCTTTGCGAATATACTATATAGATGATCCTCACAACTAAACTAACTACAGTAACTACTCGAATGCCAGTTTCCTCGTTGGTATAATAGAGAAGATATATGTATGTCCATAAAATTATTGAAGTTTAATTTTAATAAAACAAAGAAGTCTGTGAACTGTAAAGCCCTATACAAAGTTACTTTTTATAGAAATAAATATATAAATTTTCTTTTTTATGTGCAACTTTTATTTCCCCTATTTATGGTTGAGGGAAGACTCCACATCTAACAAATATTTGATTCTGCCATAGCATTCATTAATGCTTTGTAACTAGGCATTTGATACAAATAAGTACAATGAACCATCAAATGTATACCATATTTCATTCTGTGAAATGACTTAATGCTATTATTAATTGAGGTACCTTTTAAAAAGTAGAAAGCTCATCACTACCTGCTAAATGAGTAAGGCTAAAATCCAACTTCAGTACCTGTCTCCAATCTCATTGTCCATTTCTTTTCCATCACCCTAGCTAACCTACATTTATTCTTTACTCCCTAAAATAAACTCTGTATTTTTGTAGCTCCAAGTTTTGGCCCAAAGCATTACACTCTTTCATGTCCTATATCTATTGAAATAGTGCCCATCCTTATATGCCCAGCTCAAATGGCATTTTTCCCATGAAGTTTCCCTTAATCTCATCCCCTGGAAATGAGCACTTTCTACTCTAAAGTTCATACTATTTATTCATCTCTCTCACATCTTTTATCATCTGGCCACATATTACGTTTTCTTGTGCATGTATTATCTCATCTAGTAATTTTTAATCCCTTAAGATCAACATTCATGTTTTAGTTATCTTTATATCCCACCAAATATATAACAGAATATCATCCACAAAGTAGGTATTCAAATAATATCTGTCTTTCTTATACTGGATATAGCAATAACACATACAGCTTAAATTTCCAGCTGCATACTTCTGCCTTGTAAATTGCCACCAAACCATGGCAAATCCAAACACCATAAAATGACTGTCTATCATTTGAAGTCATTATTACTTCACATTCCTATCAAGAGAGTATAATATGGGGAGAAACATTTTTACCAAGACATAAAATGCTACATATATAAACAAACTACTTATAATCTGTATTCCTCCATAAGTCAAGTGCAGCATATTTTTATTAATTATAGTTTTAAAAGTAAATGATTCTTTATTTGAAAAGTTAAACTGTCCAATGCTGCTTTCGTTTTTTAAAAAAGTTGCTTTAGAAAACAACCAAAAGTTGACGTATTTTAAATCTGCATCATTTTTCATCATATGTATCCACATTAACATAAATTACCAATGATCACCATTACTGTTATTATCATAACATAGATTTCATTTATAACAAATTATACAAGCTTCACCTCTCAGCGATATTTAAATCACATAATCCTTCATTGCCCACTGTCAGTTACTTCCTGGGCTGTTTGCAGATGTAATGCAGACAGCCCACTAACAGTTGTCCTCCAGACAGGCTAAATGATTTCTCTGCCTTCTCATTAAGCAGAGGCTATTAAATCTCTTTAAAAAATGAATCTCTCATATTCTTTTAGAGCCTAAGCCTCTTCTCTATTTATATGCTTATCACTACCTATCAAATGTGGAAAGCCAAAGTCTGACTCTAACCTATCTCCAACCTCACTGCCCATTTCTTTATCCCAGCTTCACTGTTTTATTCATTAATGCCAGAGAATTTCTGAGTTTTTAAAAATGTTTTGTGCTTTCTTGTCCCTTCCCCTCCAAAAAAATCCCTGATTCTTTGCCTATTAAAATGCTACGTTATTCCAGGATTTCTCATGCTGAACTAGTATTAGGAAAGTCAGTTGACTTGCTGAGAACTACTCTTCTATCCTCAATCTGTGTAAACAAACTTGTATTCAACTATTTCACAATTAACTCTTGTATAATTTGATGAGTAAGAAAGTACTACCCAGCTATACACCTTGGAAACATAAGGATGCCCAGATTCAAGCCTAGGAGATATAAATTGTAATCTGAGAAGACACTCATACATTCTGAACCTGCTCTAACAACTTCTTCATTTTGTGAAATGACTTAATGCTATTATTAAGGACTCTCAACATGTCCTCATTTGGTATATCAGAATTACTGGCAGGAAAAGGGGATGTGCAGATTAAAAAATTATATTCAATTTTAAGTAAAAATTGTATTCAGAATTTGAAAACATTGTCTACTTTTTTTCTGAAACAAATATAAATCCTAGTTATGAGTACCAAAATTTTGATAGGTAGGAGCACTAATGTAGAAGTTAAAGGAGTATCACTGTATGCTAAATAACAGTGTAGGTCTTATGCGTAGAGTGAAATGAGTACTTACTCAGCATCTTTCAATCAATTTATATTTGTCTTATATGTCAAATTTTCAGAAATCATGGCAATATTTGAGGCTTCTAATCAGAGAAATGTTTTAAAAAATTACAACTGGCAGAGAACAAAAAAAAGGAAGGGGGGAAATCCAGAGAAAGACAATACCATCATATCATATAAGTGATTAGTTAAGCACCATTTGTGTAAGATGATGATATAGCTGAAGAGCATGGACTCAGTGAATAAATGCACTTACCTCAGTTAAATGAGGATTGGGATTAAATCCACAAAGGCTACAGACAGTGGTTTGACACTCAGTACATCTGTTAAAATTGGCCTTTTCTGGAACATGCAACAGAAGTTCAGTGGTATTGCAAAGAGGACAGATGGTTTTAGGGAGGCCTTGTGATGGAGGCTGTTTTGCAGATGGAGACATTGTTGGTGGCTGCAGAGGTTTCGCAGATCCTGTTTGGCTTACTGGTTTTGCAGCTTGCTGAGCCGAGGGCTTTGCTGGGCTCGGCTGTTGAGCTGAGGATTTTGCTGAGCCAGGCTGTTGAGGTGGGAGTTTTGCTGAGCCAGGTTGTTGAGGTGGGGGCTTTGCTGGGCCAGGCTGTTGAGGTGGGGGCTTTGCTGGGCCAGGCTGTTGAGGTGGGGGCTTTGCTGGGCCAGGAAGTTGTGAAGGAGGCTTTGTTGGGCCAGTCTGCTGGGCAGAAGGCTTTGCTGGTCCTGCCTGTTGAGCTGAAGTCTTTCCTGGCCCAGGCTGCTGTACTGGAGTCTTTGTAGGCCCAGGTGCCTTAGCTGGAGACTGTAGCCCAGGTTGTTGAGCTACAGGTTTTGCTGTCCCCACCTGCTGGGTTGGAGGCTTTGCTGGCCCTGGCTGCTGAGCTGGAGTCTTTCCAACTCCAGGAGGCTGAGCTAGAGCCTTTGGACCAGGTTGCTCCAATGAAGGCTTCTCTGACCCAGTCTGCTGAGCTGGAGGCTTAGCAGGACCAAGAGGCTGAGCTGGAGGCTTTGTTGTTCCTGGTGGCTGGACTGGGGGTTTCACTGTCCCTGGTTGTTGAGCCAGTGGCTTTGTTAGCCCTGTGGGCTGAGCTGGAGGCTTTGCAGGCCCAGGCTGTGATTTTTCAGGTCCAGGCTGCTGTGCTGGAGGTTTTCTAGGACTTGGTTGCTGAATAGGTGGTTTGGATGGGCTTTGCAGTGAGGGTTTAACTGATTCTCCCCTTATCATGTCTGCCTGTTTAGTCTGAGGCCTGGATGCATCTCGTTGAAGTGACAATTTTGCCTGGTCTGTCTGAGGAGTCTGGGCAGGACCCTGAATTGGCTTTCCTGTACCTGGAGGTTGTGTTTTAATTTTTTCTGGTTGCTGAGAAGATACCAATTTGGGAGGGCCATCCTGCTGAAGTGGATCCTTACCAGGTCCTTGCTGCTTAGGAACTGGCTTGGGTGACTGTTGTTGTGAAGGAGGTTTTGTGATTCCCTCAGGTTTTCCTTGCTCCTTCTGAACAACTTTTGGTTTCTTGGTGGTTTCTTCCTGGGATGCCTCAGAGTCTGATATCAAATCAAAAGGGTTGAATTTATTTACAACAGAGGAGACAGCACTTAAAGGGTTAACCTCTGAGAGGAAGCCAGGCATCATACTAGACTTGTGCTCTTCCTTAAAATCAGTTCTGGACTTTGACTCTTTCAAGCTAATGGTGGAAGGACTCCTCCCAGGCAATTTCTGCTCTGACCTGAAAGTATCTGTAGTTCTACTTTTACTGAGACCAGGCTGAGCTGGACGCCCAGGGTCTGGGGGTCTTCCTGATTGCTTTGGAGGATGACTACTATCCAACTCTTGTTTCCTAGAAGAGTAAAAATAAAGAAGTGAAAATAATGGTAATTGTTTCAAATCAAAGTAATATGAAAACATTGCTTTCTTATATCCTCAAAAGTATCAATGTATAAATATAACTAGAATCCATTTTGTAGCATCTTTTAAGTGATCATAAAACTTTTAACGCTTTTGTTTCTCTCTTTAAATGGGTAGGGATTTTCAACAAGGAGGTGAAGATTAAAAAAAAACAATAATTGCTACTGTGAGTGATAAAAATTAAAATATATTATTAGAAAACACAATAAAAGCAATTTACCTTTGTACTTAATATAATCTGGCCTTAAAACCTAACTAAATATAGGTTTAAATTAAAACCTCAATAAATCAATGCAATGTCGTATTATAAGACATACATGTTCACAAAGTGTATTTTTTTTCTTTTTATCAAAAGTTATGGTCAAAGAAAGTCTTCCAAATACTAGCAGCATTGAGAAGTAAAAATATTCATTTTTAACTGTAGAAGTCTGCTGAGACTTTTTAAAAACTTCATTTTGAGAATTTACACAAACTAAATAAGGAATACAATGTGAAATATGGGGAGTTTCTGATAATGGAGTTTACATGATGCTTTCCCAGGAATGCTAAAAAGTTTATAATTTATTTGATTTTACTTGGGCTTCTAGGGATCCCAGTCACTGGCCAGGAGGGACTGGAACACAGATATAAGCACCTAAAATCCTGAGAGTCCCAGAGAGTGACTGGGGATCATCCCCATGCCTCCATCTAGAAAGGCACTATTCATCAAATATTATTCTTATGCAACTTTACAAAATAAGAATTTCTACATTCATTATTTAGACATTCCTGAGGAACAACCTCATCTTTATCACAGAAGATCACTGTTACCTTTTTTAAAAAGTAAGTAATTTTTAACATGAAATTTTTATGGGAAGTAATTAATAATAGATGTTTAAATCATCTTGAGATATATCTTGGTATCTAAATATCTCTTTACTCAATGTTTGCTACATCATCTCTTAATGCCATTGATTATTAGTAATTAATTTATCATTGACATTGAGATTAAATGTAGCAAGTGGTTAATTTTCAAGATTTATCTTAATTCATAGACAAATATACAAGATGTATTTTTTAAAACAGCCTTGGACACATGATCTATTTTAAATGACTATGGTTAAATAATTAAAATAGGTGTTTCTTATTTTTTATATATCTACTGTTTTAGCCAAAATTCATATTAAATATACGAACTTTTAAAATAATTCATACTTTATTCATAAAGTTACAGCTAAAAGGATATTCTCAATTAGAATTATGGAGAAAATCAGATTATAAGTATTTTGCTTGATATATGTAGCTTTTTAAATTTTGAAAAATGTATTTTTAATTAAAGAAAACAAGAATAAACAAGTAACTTAGTAGCACCTAAAATATGAGAACAATAAAGTTTTATAGGTTCTAATTTGGTTTATCAAAATTTACTTGCTAATTTTGCTAATGAGACAGACTACAGATATTTTATTTCATATTCAATACTTCTTATGAATTAACTTTTTCCAAATTTCCTGACATAGACATTTGAGTACAGATCAAGACGAACAGATAGCAGGAAGAAGCAGAGAAGCATTATTTCTAAGTAGCAAAGAATTAGAAGGAAAGAAAATAATCTATAAATGGCAATGTATGCATCAGGTGATTTTCTAGTAAAAGAGAGATAAGTAGATTCTGAAATTTTGCAATTTCCTTCAAGGAAAAGGTATATATATATATATATATACACTACCATGTCTCTGAAGTATTACCCTAGTTAATTCCAGTAGTTCCAAGCTAGCTCTTAAAATACACTGCTACCTACTTCCAATTTGAGAAAATCATTTTGAATATTTCTTTATAGGTACACTATTCAGACCTTGACATACAGGAAC
Source organism: Plecturocebus donacophilus (assembly GCA_004027715.1). Taxonomy (NCBI): domain Eukaryota; kingdom Metazoa; phylum Chordata; class Mammalia; order Primates; family Pitheciidae; genus Plecturocebus; species Plecturocebus donacophilus. The sequence continues at coordinate 13,944 of PVKP010034267.1, forward strand.
TTTTAAAATAACTTGACATTATTCTACAAATTTTCTAAATTTACTTAATATAATGTAGCATTCCCTTGAAGAGCACATGCTTAGGGCTGATTATAGGTATGACAATCCGATAAGAAATTATTAGTCATTTTGTTGAAATAACTTCCCTATACAGAGTCCTATAAATCTAATTTTAAGCAGAGTACGAAAAGTATCTATCCTTAATTATACTAAATTTTTCTCTTGAAACTACTAAACTTATTTTAACCACAGTTTTAATATTTCACCTAATCCATCATATTTGCAAAACAACAAAAAATAAACTTCATGAATGCCAAATATTTGTCATAATCAAAAATAGCAGAATTGAAAGCAACCTGCTTGCACTAGGAATTATAATTGCATGTACTTCCTACAAATATAAGTTGTACTTTCCTATATAATTCCCATCAGAAAACAGGCATTCAACCCTAAAGACTGTTCTATACTTTAAGTTTAGTTTTAGTTGCTACAATTATGTAAATAAAACTAAAGCACAGAGATTTTGAATGGGAAAGGAAAAGAAAATCAAGAGAAAAACTGTCAATACCAAACAAAAATGTAAAGGTGCTGTTGTCTTTTGGTGAAATTTTGTTTGGCATAACAGTTTTCCTGTTAAAAATAAAAGTGCTTAAAATGCAATCTCTGCCTTTTATACTAGACTGTGAACTCCTAGAGAGAGAAGATATATTTCATTTATCTTTGCATCACTATAACCAAGCCTGGCAACCAGATGAACATTAATATTTGATGAACTAATGAATAAGTGGATGATTAACAATGAGTGAATCGGGAATAAATATATCATGTATTTGTTTTAACTTGACATTATCCTATAAATTTTCTAAATTTACTTAATATAATGTAGCATTCCCTTGAAGAGCACATGCTTAGGGTTGATTATTTTACTTTAATGTTTCTTGAATTGCTTTCACTTAAAATTCTTCTACAGGCCTTCTGAGATATAAATAGATAAATTCTATATTCTTTTTAGAACCTGGATTTGGCCTGCACCTTTAGGAAGAAAAACAGTTGTAGAGGTATCTGCCCAGTAGGGGAGGCTGAAAGGAGTAAAGAAAATAATCAGTTCAGTGAGAATTCTTATTAAATATTCTACTAATCAGAGAAGTTTTTCAGTAAAGCCCTTCTCATATATCTGTAACTGTAAATAGAATGAGTAGAAAAAATAATGAAATTGCACTTCTCTAGGTCTACAATGAATAAAAAATCCATGAGCATTTCATTTGTAACCTATCTTGTGCTTTTAGCTTGTAACTACATATATTTAGCACTATCTCCCTTTTCACTTTGCTATTGTAATCCCTAGACTGGAATTTTTCTTTCAAATGTTAGCAGGACAAAAATGTTTCCCCTAAGATGAGGAAAACATATTCAAATGTAGGAATGTAAAAGCATCTGGAATAATAAAATCTTTTATAAATGGAATACAATGAACGATGACACTTGACAGTGCTGAGTCACATAAAATTTTATAATATGAGAAATATAAGCAATCTTGGGACTATTAATGTTTATATAATTTATAGATATATATATATATATATATAAAGATCTATGCATTTACCCTCTAAGTCCCAGGATACAGGGACTAAGGGAAGCTAAGTGACTAATTCAAGGTCATAAAACTAGTTAGTCACAGAAATCTGGTATCCTCACTCCTGGTTTGTGGGAGGAAGAGGTGATTTACACTCCACTGAACTTATTTTTCCACATGTAAAAGAACACTGACACATCAAAATAACTAAAAACAATGCACAATTCAACAGACAACTTGTCTGTAGCCATCAGTGACAGTGTCATTCATTGCTGATATTAATATTACCACTCTTTATACTTGTAGGGTTCCTGTAAATTAAAACTCAAACAAAAACATCCATGTCAACTTTTAATTGATCCTCAATGGACTCTTTAAGACAGGTAAGATAGATATTATTAGCCTTATTTAAAAGGCAAGAAACATGAGACACATCGATTGAGAAGTATTTGTAATCTGCTACGAGTTGGTTAAAATCAGTAAGATAAAATCCTAGGCTTTCTACCTTTATTATAAAAATTCTATGTTCAATTCATACCATGTAAATGCTTAAAATTTCAAATAATTTATATATGCCTTCCTATATTAATTGAATTTACATAACTACAACTTTAAAGTCTAAATGATAAACCAAGTTATTTCTTTAGTTATCATATACAGGGAAAATAACTTTACAAAAGTTATGTACCTTTTATAGAAATCTTCAGTAAAACATAAGCAAGTTGCAAAAGTCAGAAAGTTATTACTTATTTTTTAGTATTCTGATGAAGTTTTCACCAATAACGGTTTAGGCCACATACTGCCTATTGAGAAGATTTCCACCAAAACAAAATTATCAATAGAGAGCATTAAAAGTATACTATCCTATACAAAAATTGCATAAAGCAACAGTTTTAAAGGTGTAAATAATGTTTCTCAGTCACCCTTTAAACAGAAGAAAAGTTAGAAATCTAGGAATCAAAGATCTCACTGGAATTGGTATTGGTAACAAGCATGATATACCTGTTGCTTGTGCCTCTTAGGAAAAATTATAAAAGGTCTGGCGTACAGCTCTAAAACGCTAATAAAAATATTGTACCTTGTTATCATCCTACGAAAATCTAATTAATGAACGCTAAATTTTTTTCCTAGTCAAGTTTTCATCAGGTAGAGGAAAACAGTACATATCATAAACTGGATAAGAGAACAAGAAAGACTTTTAACCAAAAGAATAGCCCAATAGATTACTAGTTTAAAAATAAAGAAAAACATACTTAACATAAAGGAGCTAGTTATCACTAGTACTAGTGGTTTCCTTTCAAAATAAATAGGGTTTTTTTCCTGATAGATTTTAAGCATTTAAGACTTTATGTGAAATTATTGTCACTATCCATAAAACATTTTACATTTCTCCTATAATTATGTTACGTGATAGTGATTAAGCTAATTTGATTTCATTTTATAAAGTAGAGGATAAAAATCTACACCTATATCCAGATCTTTCGTGCTTACAATATCTCAAAAGAAAATTGTAGGTTTTCCTTCAGTTGTCATAAAAGAGGACTGGTTTCAGGACCACGGACAGAGAACTATTCTCTACTACAGAGTGCAAAGTTAAACGGTTTGTTTACAATAATAAAGGCAAGGCAGGCACAATGATTATACCCTCTTAGTACTCTAATTAGAAAACAACTAATCTATTCGGATGAAGGAAAATGGAGAGTTACAGACAGAAATGAATACGTTCATATTACTGATTAGCTCTTATACTTGCCTATGCAAGCTGCCATTTATTTAATGTTTTTAAAAGTATGTATTGAAAATTATTTTTCAGGTAATACAATTCACATGTTCTTCCCTAAACTGAAGGCTACTTTTGCATTAAAAAAAAAAGAGCAGTGGCTTAAAAACAGCATATGCTAATTCAGAAATATATGAACACCTGCTCTGCTGTGACCAAACCATCTGTTTAATGCCACACATATTTTAGGGTTCCTCGCAGAATACAAAAGGTATATTAATTCTATTCCTTCTACCTAAACAGTTTCTGCTTTCCTCTGGGGGTGGGGTGGCAAGAGAGGACAAATCACCTACAAGGGGATTAAAGTATTGTTACAGAAATATTTAGACATCATTCACAGAGAAAAGACCCCGCAATGCCCAAGAAGGTTTAAACAGAGACAGGTAAACACCCAGCTCTATCTATTTCCCAACACGTTCGTGTTGTATTAATGGAAGACCTCCAGATTAGTAAAACACTGGAGGGCGTCTCTCCACGCTATCCTAGAGGGAAAGGGCTCCAAAAGGCCAAAAAATCACAACCTAAAATCACAGTTCCTAGAAGGTAACCCTTGACTATCCCACCAGAAACTCTACAATGCATCATTTTTATTCCGCCCATCAAAAGACTTAGAATCTCTTTACGACCACCCCATTGGGGAGAATAAAACGAACGGAGGCGACATATATGTACCGCCGTGCTGGCACATACGGGCTGGCACATATGTGCACGGGAAGCTGTACATATATGCCCGGACATATACATCATGCTGTGCGTGCCTGTGCATGGAAGGCGACTCCGCAGCGGCCGGGGGGACGCTTCCCTTGGGCAGCCCCTGCGCCCTTGACATGACAGCGGCGATCTGTCTCCTCTCCTCTTCGCTCAGCTGGCTCAAATCCGCCTCCATGCCGGCCGGGATCACGGTGTGCGAGGGGCTCGCCGCCCCGCTAGCCCCTCCTTCGGCCGCCGCGGCCGCCGCCAGCCCTTCGGGGAGCCCTTCCCCTTCCAAGCTCGCCTCGTTGCCCATGGCTCTGGGAGACTCGGGCCGCCGCGCTCCCTCCTCGCGCCGCGTCCCCGTCGGGAAGCCCGCAGCTAGCGGAGGAGTCAGAGCCGGGGTCCGCCTCGGGGCGTGCAGGCGGCCGCGTCCCTGGGCTCCGGACCGGGCACTGCCGCCCGGAATGACAAGCGGAGGGTTAGTCCCGCTCGCAGGTGACGCCCGCTGCCCGTGCCTCCTCCATGTTAGACAGCCAGGCAACCTTTGCAGAAGACGCCTCCCGGACGCCGCCTCGGCGCCCCGGGCCGGGGAGAAGCAGATCTGAGCGGTGCCAGCCGGGCGCCGTCCGCCCCTCCCACAGCGCACCGCCTCCTCGCCGGCGCCCTCACAGTGCGCAGGCGCCGCTCGGAACAGGTGATGCCCGCGGTCACGCCCACCCCGTGCTGCGTGGCTCCGGATCCTTCCTCGGTCTCAGCACAGATTTAAAGGAGCCCCGTGAACGCCCGGCTAAAAACCAGGAAGAAACAGTCGACGTTTCTTTCAGGCATATTTCAGGATACCTCAACTTGAGTTTTAGCTTACTAGACTCCTAGATTCAACGGGGGCGGGAGGAGCAGGAGAGGAAATGTCTGTTTTCAGCTTTGGCTCTTGGGAGTTGTAGTCTGATTTATTTTCTTTAAAGGAAGGTTTTACAACATTCTAGGAAAGGGTTCAAGTAACTGAAGCTGAGCAGGAGAGACCCTGATACCTTTGAGGCACATTTCCCAAGGGAGCTAAGAATGTCTCTTTTCATTTGAAACTTTCAAAGAACAATTCGATTTTGTTAATTAGATTATTTGAAAAATGATACAATATTAGTAAGCAGCTAAGGTTTTGAGTGCCTGTAACCTGTGCTGTTCTCTAAAGGAAGTGACTACACAATAATAAAGGATTATGGGAAGTTGTGGACCTGGGGTTCTGCCGTAATATCCAGATTGTAAAATACTAAAATATTTTAATATGACATTTCGAAAACGAGATTTTATTCCCGCGTCCTCTTTTTAACAAATGTGCACAGAAGAACCCCTAAAAGTTAATTTAATGTGTGGCTGTTAAGTTACAGTCACATCATTGGTTAGGAGCACATTATCATAATAACCGCTTACTCAGACCGACTCCCCACTATGGCTCCTACATTTTTCTTGCTATTACATTTCTTCGAAGGGACTGTTGAGCACTGAATCTGAAGCCTCAATGTTGTTAACTACCTTTCTTCAGAATGTGGACGTAGTGTCTCAACTGCTGAGGTTAGCTAACAATCGAGAAAGAATAAATCAAACCGAAATGAATTAAGTTGCTCAGAAAGTCCAAGTTTTTGCTATAATCATTACATAGTTAGATCTTGTACCTTCCAAAGTTAATTTGTAGTTTTAGAGTACAAAAGCACCAACAATTATAACTGATTTTTTAAAAAATAACAATAAAAATGATATAGTCTCTTATGATAGGGAACAAAATGCCAACATCGTTTGTAACAAATGCCTCCTTACATTTAAGAAACAGAAAATAATGACATAGTGTATATTAATATCATAACTGCTTTTGTGTGCAATAAGTGATACTAATTCAAGCTCTTCTCATTCTTTGTATGTTTAAAAGTCCATGCATTTTCATGTATGTATGAATGTATATATTTCTGCTTATATAACCATAGACAGTATGGCTTATAATTTTGATATGGGTGCATATGAAGATCCTTTATTCATATTCCTTCTCTAATAGAAGGTGAGGGAGGATTGTATTCATTGAGTGGAGCAAGAACTGCAGTGGCTTAAGGTCCAATACTTCATATTTTAATGGCTGAGTTGCTTCTGAATTGCTGCTCTCAGCCATTTTTGTTAGCTCTACTTCAAAGTGAGATTTACAGCTAGAGTGGAGGCAATTCAAGTAAGATTACAACTGATTATAAACTGGCTTCTCAATTTTGAGAGGAAAATCATGAGAAATGTTTTAGTGAAAAGTTTGATAAATTTAGTTTTGAATTCTTAACATCTGAAACATCAGGCAATTTTTTTCTTTTATACTTAGCCTAAAGTGTATCTGTCATTTAAATAAAAGTCACTTGTATTTAGAATGTGTTCCTATAGACATATAATAAAATATTAAGTACTAAAATTAGTTTTGTCACTTCACAATACTTGTAATTTGTAAGTTGAAAAATATTAATAAGTCATGAAGTTATAACTTAGATGATCAGCATTATTTATTCAACTATTTTATAAGTGGACCTTACAATTTAGAACCTACTCTTGGAGAATGGGCACATGTGTGCATGTCTTATTCTTCAGGATTTTTCTGTTGATGTCTGGTTTTAAATCCTAGCTCTGCATTCTTACAGCTATTTAGATTGGTAAGTCATTGACTTTTCAGATATTGAGGTTCCTCAACTGCAAGAACAGAGAGAATAATACTACTAACATTACTACCTGTCAGGTTTGTTGTGACAAATTAGAAAAAAATGTGAATGCACTTGTAAACTAGAACTATATCATCAGAATGTGGTAGATGGTTACAATACGGGTCCTCAGTGAATCACACCTCCCATGTCCACTGCCTTTTACAATGGTACTCCCACACTTCCCAACCTTGACTAAAACTAAACCTTTGCCTTAATTTTACCAAAAGAATCTGTTGGGAATATCATGTAATTTCCCAGGCTAGGCTTCCAGTTTAGCCCTCTTTGTATCCTGAGACTTCCATTCTCTGAAGAAGCCAAGGAGGTGGGAAAGAGAAGCCTAGCTGCCCCGGCTTCATCCGTCTCAGCTGAGGCTTTTGTGAGGCACCCCCTTAGCACAACCTGTGGCAGCTGAGCTACCTGCTGGCTACAATCACATCAATGAACTCAGTGAGACCAGCAGAAGAACTACACAATCAACTGAAAGAATCAGGTAAGTAATAATAATAATGATAATAAGTTGCTATTTTAAGTCACTAAGTTTTTTTGGGGGGGTTACTTAAGCGATATAATGGATATTCCAGTTTTTGCATATTATGATTATGCATAATACTTCAAAGTTGTCTTTTCACTCTTAGTGACTTTTCTCATTTACTGTCCAGCCACACTTGAGTTGTTTGTTCAAAATTTCCAAATGCCACCCTTCTAACTATAAAGTGGAAAAGAACACAATTATCTTGAATACTTACAGGCTGTTTCATGAAGTGCTCAAACAAGAAAATATATGTGAAGACCATCTTTAAATCATGTAACATTACTCAGATGTCAAGTTATATAAGAAATGGAAGATTTAACCATTAGAATTTTCCGAGGAACACCAATATATATATTTGAAAAATTGTTTGAAAGTCAGGTGACACTCTCAAGGTCCTACTCAAGAGGATTAGAATATAGGTTTACATTCCTGGGTAAAATACTTGGGCTCAGAAGTTCAAAATTATCTGTGGAATTTTACAAAGTTAATATGATATACTGTACATTTTATAATATTACTTTTAATATTTATCCAGGAAAACCTGTTAATGGTCACATTAACCTCTAAAGGAATTGAGATCAAATCAACGAGAAGATGCTCAGTTTTTCTGAGCCTGGTGATGAATTGGAGTTCAGATTTTTTTTTTTTGAGACAGAATTTTGTTCTTGTTGCTAAAGCTGGAGTGCAATGGCGCAATCTCAGCTCACTGCAACCTCCACCTCCTGGGTTCAAGCGATTCTCCTGCCTAAGCCTCCGGAGTACCTGGGATTACAGGCATGTGCTGCCACAACCAGCTAATTTTGTATTTTTAGTAGAGACGGCTTTCTCCATCTTGGTCAGGCTGGTCTCGAATTCCCAACCTCAGGTGATAACCTCGCCTCGGCCTCCCAAAGTGCTGGGATTACAGGCATGAGCCACCGCACCCGGCCTGGAGTTCAGATATTTTTATAAGAGCCTGGGCTTATTTAAGTGTTCTGCAGAATAAAGAGAAAACAGCTTGAATTGGTAGAGTAGCATGAATTGGAGGGCAAAAGTAGAGAAATCTATAAGGGAAGGAGGGGCTTGATGCCACTTACTTTTGAAAGGGGAAAGAAATGTTCCCAATTCTAGCTCCATTGGTAATAGGGCCTACAGGACTTTGCAGGACCAATGTGTCAGTGAGGCTGCAAGACGTTTTCTGTGGACTTTGCTGTGTAAAAGCCTGCCCCATCTCTCTCATGTAGGGTCAAGTATGTCTGTATTGCTAAATTGTTTGTACATTGTGATGGTTGATTTTATGTGTCAATTTTGACTGGGTTATGGAATGCCAGATATTTGGCTGAACGTTGTTTCGGGTGTGTGTGTGAGAATCGTTCCAAATGAAATGAGCATCTGAATATGTGGATTTGGCAGATGGCCCTCCTCAGTGTGAGTGAGCATCATCCAACCTACAGAGGGTGTGAACAGAAGAACAAGCAGAGGGAGGGAGACATAATTCCTTTCTGCCTGACTGCTGGAGCTGAACATCAGTCTTCTGCCCTTGGACTTGCATTTACGTCATTGACCACCCAACCCTGGTTCTCAGGTCTTCATACTCAAATTGAATGATATAACCAGCTTTCCTAGATCTCCAGCTTGCAAACGGCAGATCATGACTTCAGCCATCCATAATTACGTAAGCCATTTCCTTATTTTATAACATATGAGTGTGTACATATATATGTGTATATATATCATGGATATGATAAGAGATAGATCTATATACATACATATCCACATCTATAGACAGATAGATGATAGCTAGACAGATAGATAGATAGATAGAAAATAGGTAGATATAGGTATGTATCTCTCCATCCTATTGGTTCTGTTTCCATGGAGAACTTTGACTAATAATACATGCATGGGTTCCTTGAGAAAGGATGGGGTATGAGTTCAAGGCACAGAAAGAGTGGAGAGCTTTATATCCATGTAAATACATGTTGCAAATATTTGCAATATAGATATCATGTACATACAGAGGAACTGAGAGAAAACATCCAATGCATATGTTTTAATCATTATCATATGTACTAAAATGTAAGGTTTACTATGGTTTTCAGAAAGCCCCGTAATTTTCTCAGGTGTTAATAACAACCTAATAATAGGAGAAACTTTCAAAGTTTTGCTCTTTTATAGGTCTGTGTGCAAGCAGCAAAAGAATGGATGAATTTCAATAAGGATGTATAAAGTACAATTGGAAAAAAGACAAATTACTCTTACAGCAATGGTTAAAACTTTGACAGGGTATTATATTTATCAGTAGATATTTTGAAGAATGTCAAAACCTGGGCTTTGCCTCAGACAAATTAAATTATAATTTGGAGAAAACAAGGCAGCATTAGTAATTTTTAAAGATCCCCAGGTAATTATAATATACATCTTGGGTTGAAAACCACTGCTTTGAAAGAATAGTGAATTTTAATGTAAGAAGTATAAGACCAAAGACAAGAAAAAGGCACTTGAGAGTTACTGTAGACTTTTCTTTGAAGCTGCACTCAGAGGTCTCAGTAACATAGTTGCCATCATCAGAAATTATTTTTGAAGAAAAAGGATTTACCTTTTTCAAAATAGTAGTGCTTCTTCATCTGGAATATGGTGCACAATTCTGATGATTACATTTTGCAAAATGTGTAATGGATCTAGAGAGGCACAGCAAATTAAAGGAGGGTGGTATCAATTCATTCTAGAAGATTGAAGAGGGAAATTTAGAAAGATTAGTGCCTCTTACTGAGGAATATGAATATGAAAGTTCACTCAAATCTGACAAACTAAAACTAAGGAGTTTTTTTGATACATGTAAAAGTCATGGTTAATAAAAACAAAAACAAACCAAAAGACAGGATCTAGGGCATTCATTTATATGTTTATGTCCCTCATTGGGACAAAAGATGCTAACTCTTCATCAACATGTTTTCTCCCTTTTGAGCAAGTAACTTGACTCAGTTGCCAGCTTTTCTTTCAGTTATGTGTGGCCTTGTGACCAAGCTCCACCTAATGAAAATGTGCTGCTGCCAGACCTGGCACAGAGGCACTCTGGCATGCATACGCCTGAGGCTAACAGAAATGGAAACAACTGGTCCATTCTTTTTTTTTTTATTGCAT
>PVKP010034268.1:0-24374 GCA_004027715.1 Plecturocebus donacophilus
CCTTCCCTTCCCTTCCTCCTTTCGTCTTGCTCTGTCATTCAGGCTGGAATGCAGTGATGTGATCTTGTTGCATTGCAACCTCTGCCTCCTGGGTTCAAGTGATTCTCCTGCCTTAGCCTCCTGAGTAGCTGGTATTATGGGTGCATGCCACCACATCCAGCTGATTTTTGTATTTTTGGTAGAGACAGGGTTTCAGCATGTTGGCCAGGCTAGTCTTGAACAGTCCTGACCTCAGATGACCTGCCTGACTTGGCTTCCCAAAGTGCTGGGATTACAGATGTGAGCCACCACTCCCAGCCAACAGGTATTTTTCTTCATAAATATTTCGCATATTTAATTCTGTTTTGGTATCTGCTTCTTAGAAGACCGAAACTGACACATCCCTATTTTATTATTTGTTGAGAAACTAAATAACTTTTCCAAGGTCATATATATATATTGTTATTAAATGCTAAGTGCCAAAATTAAAAATAGATCTTTATGACGTGAAAGTTTATATTCTTTACACTGTATCATGATGCTTTCCACTATATATTCACATTTTATGAGAACATAATCATTCATTTAATGTGCAAGGATTTAGAATAATGTATGGCACATAAAAAGCAATATGTAACTGTTATTATTCTTTTGATTTTTGCCATTGTTCGCATGTTGTAGAAAATTTAGAAGGCAGCTCAGCATAGCAACTTCTGGTAAACGTATGTGATAGATTTTAAAACTGGACATTCATTCTTTCTCTCTTGCATTTACCCCTTTGCAGTGTGACCGTGCATGTCGTTTTATTTTAAACCCTTGGAATCAGGATTGGACATGTGACTTTATTTGGCCAAAGAGACATTGATAAACATGATACAAACAAAGTCCTTAAAAAGCACTTAAATTTGAAGATTGTTTTCTAGTAGCCCTGGAGATCTTTCTACCACCTTGTATAAAAGTCCAAGCTAGACTGCTTCAGGATAAAAGGTCCTATGGAATAGAGCAAAATTATTGATTCTAAAGACCTCTCCTGGATCAAACAGCTCCCAGATCACCTTATAAATTACTACAGATGCATGTGTCAGAATAGCCAAGATCCACAGAAAAATTACCCACCTGAGCCCAGACCAAATGACTAGACACAGAATTAGGGGATAAACAAATGGTGTTGTTTGAGGGTATAAGTTTTGAAGTGGTTTGTTATCCAGCAAAATTTAACTGTGACCATAGGTGCAGAAAGAAAAACTATTTGTCGTGGTCACTCTTGGTTGCCTTTTCAGTGGCTATTCTTTCTCTCTTTCTTATTACCATTAGAGTAATTGGACCTATAGCTTCATGAAACTTTCCCCTTCTCTCTTTCTTATTACCATTAGAGTAATTGGACCTGTAGCTTCATTGCAGCTGGGTCAATGTTGATTAGTATAAAGGTAATCATAATGTCATTTATTTTGCTAATGACTAAGCAGCAGGTATAATGCTGACAAATGAATCACCTGAAAATTCTGTAGGGGCTTCTTGAGTTACTCTCAAGTCAGAGACATGCCACACCCTGCCTTTGGACATTGTTGTATGACAATATGATACTTGGATCTCTGGCAGCCACCTTTAAGGTATGAAGTGAAAGGTGAGAGAACCACAAAGTTGAGGAGGATGACTGATATGATTGCGCCAAAGAATTAAACGTCCCTTGAACCACCTACCCAAGACCTTCTGTTATGTGGGATAATGTATTTCCTACTATTTGAGATATATAAATTAGGGTTTTCTATAACTTGTAGCTGAGGGTATCATTTTAGACATAGTGGCTAAATTTAAGCTTCTTAGAATTTCAACAAACTTTTGAAATGAATACATGAATATTCATGCTAAAAGATGAAGTGTAACCACTAATAAATTTCACCTTTCAAATTTTCTTTTCTCTCCTCCTCTTCTCCAAACCTACACAGAGCTTTATAAAAATACTAAATAAGAAAAGCAGCACTTTCATTTCATACCAAGGTAATATTCTCCAACTTTTCCAAGTATTATCATACATTTCAATTCTAAAAACTCAGCTGATTTTTTAAAAAATGAATTTATTTAAACCGGAGGCTTATGTGCCACAAAATCAAATTACTAGAAGAGAATCTCATGGTAGCTTTAATTTTTGAGAGGAGGATTTGAACTCTTCAGACAAAACCAGAAACTATGTACTAAAAACGCTGTTTTCAAAATTGCTCATGAGGTTAGCCATCTAGGTACGGGAATAAAACATTATTTTTAGAGCAAAGCTCTATCCACTAGGAGGCACTGTTGCCTCATAGCTTTCCAATAAAATCCCTTGTTTCTAAAGCATGTTCATGAATTGTTCCTGCCAAATCAGGAATGCCTTATCACACTTCCTTCAAGCAAGCATGCGTGTTGCTGTTTCTTTATTTCACTGCAACCCAGAAAGTGTCATGCTGTAAGATGGAAAAGAATGATGTTGGAAAGCAGCTGACATGCAATAAGTTTGATTACTGGCAAACATTCTAATGTCTGATGAGAACACTACAGCTGAGGCCTGCCAATTATTTACATCTCCAAATGACAGATGATTTCCCAAATGATATCTAACCAACCAGGCACCCAGAGTGTTGCAGGAATGTTTCTAAATTGTAAACTTGAAGGTTAACTGTCTGAAAGTGATGTTCATGCAGTATTTGCCCTAGCAAACATTGACATGAGGCATCTAGACAACCTAAGTTTCTCCTTTGATATGACAGGGTTAATTATAAACTCCTCAGGTAATCTCATTTGGCAGTAGAGATGCAACCAGCTGTGGACAGTGCTGACTCAGAAGGGAGATAGTTTCATTAGCAAATATCACTCAGTGCTCAAAGCATACCAGGTCTCAGTCTCTATGATCAGAACTTCTGCCAAAGATGAGTGGGCCATAGAGGGCAAAGGCTTTGATGGGGAAAGACAGGGGTCTCTTCCACAGAGCCACTGGTACCAGTGGTGTTGATGAATACCTGTAAGGACATGGAGTTAAATTTGGATATATTTCTTCTTTAATTTGGTAAATTAAATTAAACTTAGGTGTTGATGAGACGATGATAAGAATGCTACCATGAGCTTAACCTTCAAGAAAATTAGAAAATCTGAGGAATAATCCTTATGGCCCAAATCACAGATTCCTGCTGGTCAGAATGTTCTCAACAGTTAATATATTTTGCCATCTGCTTCCATACCATCTTCCCAGCCACACCTTGCAGGATTAACTTCACAATATATTTTTGGCATCATGCCTCATCCCTTAAACACACACCCACACAGATACGTACACACCCCTTTCATCCAAGCTTCTTCCTGAACTCCTGTAATTTGCCACTGTTCTTGTTCTGCTCTTCTCTCAGCTTGTAATAAACTTACCTTCTTCCCTCCCCCGGTCTACTTACCTTTAATTTCTACCTTTTTATTTCCACAACAACCATGACTTCATCTACAAAGCCTATATTATTTTTCTGAATTATTTTTAATTTCCTAGGATTTAGTAAGACACATATTGATATAAACTTTTCATTAGGAACAAAACAGTTACTGGCTACATAAATATTAGCTATTTTTGGTTGGTTTTATCTTTTCTCTTATGTTTTGTATCATGAGTCCTTTGTTACATAGTACATCTATACGTTATGGTAAATTGTCTGCAAAAATGGCCACCAACACTTCTTATCCCTGAATATCCAGATACTCCTTCCGTCAAGTGGTGAGGTCTATTTACTCTCCTCTTCATCCCCAAACTTGCTTAGGCACATAGAATGTACCCTTAGTAGTGTTTTAAAATTCCCTGGACTAGGTCTTAAGGGGTCTGGAGGTTTTGGTTTATACCCTTTTGGGATCCAGCTGCCATGTAAAAGGCTTAGAGAATTATTATAGACACAAACAGAGATGGGGAGAGAGAGCAAAAAGAAGAAGAAAGAAGGAGAGGACAGCCAGCACTGCCTTCCAGCTGCTCTAGCTGACATACCTGGGAGTTAGTGAACCATCTTGGATGTTACAGTCCCAGCCAAGCTTCCAGCTAAATTCAGCTGCATAAATTACTCAGATCAAATCCATGTGCAGCAGACATGATACATCACCATCAAGCCTGGCAAAATTTTGGGCTTGTGAGGTACAAACGGCAGTTGATTTAAAACCACTAAGTTCTGGAATGGCTAGATATACAATAGATAATTGAAATATCTACAATGTACAGCATGCAAACCCTTTGCAATAGAACAGTATGCCTTACCCATTTGTAAATCTCCTAATGCCTGGATACGTTTCATGACAATTTAATTTAACATCAGTGATGTCATTAAATTAACATCTCAAAGTGAAACAAATATGCTCACTGGCTATCTACAGCTCCTGTTCACCGTGGATCATTTGAATGATCTCTTTTAACCTGAATGACTGCTGCAGATATTGTTGGCATTTTTGCTTAGCTGGCATCTCACATTGCTCACATTTTAAATTTGCTCTGAAATGCAGATTTTTCAGTCTGATTTCAAGCCCAGTGTTCATTATTCTGTCCCAAGGGCATTCTCCTAAATAACCTCTTGCATTGATCCATTAATGTGGCCTGATCTACCACAATCTTTTAAGTTTCAAAGGAAATCTGAAACCTGGACCTTCACAGGTGGGATGAGTATGTCTAAAGGGACTAATCCACTCCACCATCCCAATCTCTCTAAGCCTTTGGATCCCTTCCTCTACATTAAACCAAGTGAGATCAGGCATTTCCAGCTCACTCATGGTCTGCCATCTTTTAATCCATATTTCAGCTAACCAAGCAAATAAACTATTAGAACCTTTTTTAACTCCGTGAGCCACAACATGAAATTCAGAATCCCTATTTAGTGGACCCAAATCGATAAATTCAGCCTGATCCAACTCTATGTTTCTTCTGCCATTATCTCACATCCTTAATATCCATTTCTATGCTTGTTCTCCAGATTTCTGTTGATATAAGTTAGTACACTCAAGCAGTTCTTTTTAAGTGTAAAGTACTTCATCATGGGACGCACTATGAACCCCACCTCTAGGTGCCTACTGGGACTTTAGTCTAGTTATCAGTCTAGAAGCAAACAGGGGTGTTGGGGGTGGCTCCTGAGGAGAATCAACATTATTTTGCCTGGCAACTGCCTCAGGGGAGGCCATCGCTGTTGCCTCAGGCAGCACAGGGTTTATCTCCTCAGACAAAGGTAGAAAGGCTCATGGAAGGATGTGCCGAGAGGGGGGATGCTGCCACTACTGGGGATGGGGAAACTTTTTAGTTCTGGCAAAAAAAAATGTTAATTGGCAGTGTCCCCAGCTTCCTCAGGGTCCTCCCACACATCCCCATTCCAAGTTGCTGGTCCCATTCTTTTCCAATCAATACCCTCACTTTAACAGTAGACACCTGGTGAGACTGTACATACACCTTTTGATGCAAGTCAGCCACTTGCATGATAAGAGCTTGTGTCTGTTATTCCACAATTTCAGCTCTTTCTTTACAGAAGGTAATACTCTCACTCAGGGCAGTCTTAGTAGATTTGAAGCTCAGTATCTGCTTCTCAAGCCAGGAGGCAGAATTCCTGAGTTTATCATTTTCCTTCATCACTTTATCCACTGAACTTAGGGGCTGCCGACCAGCTTCATTATGTTCCTTGTTTCTCCACATATAGTCAAAAGTATTATGTGTAGAGCCACTAAACACCTTGCCTCTCATGAACAATGAATCAGGAGTGTCAAGTGCATTTACTTTGCATAGTGCTCTCCATACTATTAGAAGTAGATTCCTTAGCATGTCCGGGTCTAATCATATTAAGCAGCCAACTCCTGCCAACTCCAGAAATCCCAAAACCAACAAAATCAACAAAATAACCCCATCCTTAATATTCTGTTCCTCTAGAACCACTTCTGATACCAAAATCTTTATTAGACACAGTTCTCTAGAGGAACACACCTAATAAATATATATATATATATATACACACACACATATATACACACACACACACATTCACATTTATATTTATATATGTGTGTGTATATATATATACACACACACACACACACATTCTTCACATTTTTCTGCCCACTTTTATTCTAGCCACACTGGCAGCTGATTATATTGTGCCCACCCAGATTAAGGGTGGATCTTTCCCTTACCCAACCCACTAACTCAACTGTTAATTTCCTTTGGCAACACCCTTATAGACATAGACATCCTTCAACCAATATTTTGCATCCTTCAATCCAATCAAGTTGACACTCAGTATTAACTATCACTTTTCTATTCTGTTACTAAAGTCACAGTGTCTCAACTTCCTTTAAAGTACCTCTCTGGCCTGGGCTGTAAGGCTAGACAAATTAATTAGTCAAGGATCAAAGCAAGACAAAACAAAAAAATTTCACTTTTCTCTGCATTAAGTTGTCAATAACCCTAAAGCACCTTCCACGTGTAAGCACTGTAAACTTGACTTCTTTCTGGAAGATGAAAGTTCTGGATTAGAAATTGTACATAGACAAAGCATGTAGCCTAAAACATTTTTGCCCATTATCTTGTCCACTGTCTGCTTATTATCAGGAAGGGCTTTGCCAAAACCCATCTTTGAAATTGTTCATTCATATCTAATTGGTACATTAAGGCTTATATACGTGAAACAAGTAAAAAGTAATCATGGTGTTATGTAAACAAGTATTAGAAATGTCAGATGGGATATTTGTCAGCATTCAGTGATTTAAAGCTTTTGATATCTGTATAAAAATATGTTTTCCATTTTCTATTATTTTCCTGTCAGCAGATGTTTGTACTTCTTTAGCCATTGTCACTTTATTCAAACAATAAAGTCCATGCTGAATGAATGTTTTCATAGATATAATATAATGGCTTTCATAAGCACTTCACTCAGGGGAGAGGTTTAAAGCAAGTTTTTTAAGGCCCAGAGCTTAAAAGCACTGTGGCTTACACCTGTAATCCCAGCACTTTGGGAGGCCAAGGAGGGAGGATCATTTGAGCTCACTAGTTCAAGACCAGTCTGGGAAACATGGTGAAACTCAGTCTCTTCAAAAAATACAAAAAATAGTCAGGTGTAATGGTGGGCATCCGTAGTCCCACATATTTAGGAGGCTGAGATGGGAGGATGAGATGCAGAGCTTGCAGTGAGGTTGTACTCCAGCCTGGGTGATAGAGCCAGAACTTGTCTTAAATAAATAAATACATACAGCAAGCAAGCAGGTCCTTTAAATAACAGGCATCTAGACATACTTAGCGGCCATTCTGAAGAAGACTTAACTAATATTAACATTTCTTATCACCTCAACCTTTAGATCAATTCCTCAAAATGTATGCTGAATGAATGAAATTGTGAAGATTATAATGGTATTTTAACACTTTAGCTAAAATCATTATTTCTAACTCCACTTGAATTCTCAGCTTGGGATTAAGTGATCTTGCCCAGGTATATGTGTTTTCTTGATGATATCAGTCACTTTGCTTCTCAAAGTGTTGCATGGTCTTCCAGATGTTCCTCATGAATCCTTCATTTTACACATTTAGTTCTGTTTGTCCTCTATCTTCTTCTTTAATAATTCTTTAAATCCACAGTCTTCAATTTCAGGATTTTGAAAAGTTCATTTTCTTTCTTACATGATAAAAGAGACAAAAATCAAAATTAAATATCATCCCGTGAGTCTACCACAGCACTGCTCTGACTCAAGCATCTTCTGATGTGCAAGAGGTGTGGGCTGGGACAAACGCAAGGCATCTAAATACCTTCTGAACCACTGTAGTAGCCTCTGTGTGAGAACATGGGGTTGTGGCAAGATCACCTTCTTTCCTCCCAAGGCACAGACTTCCCAAGAGAGAAAGGGGTCATTTCAGGATAAGGGTCTCATGGGTGGTTCCTCAGTGTCTTGTTGTTTGCCACTATTAGTACTTGAGCCAGTCACGTTCTTTTTCCTGAGTTTCAGTTCATACCCATAAAATATGAGTAAAATGGAGCTTGATTTCATTTGAGGGTACTTCTTTTTTCCTAAAATGCAGCTCCCATGCTTCATAGCTGTCTCTTCTCTAGCATCCCTAAGAGAGAAGGAAAATGAGGAAACTAGCATCCTGTTCGTGAAGAAGAAGGAGACAGTCTCACACGCATCTTCTCAATCTTCCCTCTTTTATGTACACAAAGAGAATCTATCTTTTTTCCTATGATACTGATCCTTTCCCCTCCTCTTGAACTGTCTTATTTTTTTTGGTTTTGCTCAAAACCAAAGGCATTTTGTTCTGCTGTGCTCCTGAAGTCAAGAAAAATATATTTCTCTTAATTTGTAGCTGAAACCTGCTGAATATAGCATGAACCTTGTGTAAAATCACCCCTCCCCCATGTTGTAATGACAACTAAAGTTTTCTGAGGAAAAGTGAGAAGGCTTGGAAAGATGGTTTATGACAATGAACCAAAGAGCTCTAGCTTTATTATAAGGGAGTTCCAAAGAGATTAGGAAGGATTTGGAAACTTGCCTCTGTACTAGGCAAATGATCCAGTGTATTCTTGTCCATGCTTGTCCATAACCTTTCTGAGTAGGCAGCAGTCTGCACAACTTGCTTCCATGGCACAGATAATTGGAACAGTGGTTGTCATCTGACCTCTTTCTCCAGAGTATTTGACTAAGAATCCCAGAGCAAAGTTGATTATGAATTTGGAAGGTCATATAAATGCAGGTGTTGGGGCTCGGAGGTCATATAAACGCAGGTGTTGGGGCTGCCATTATAGAGAATAATGGGTGGTAGAAGAAGTCATAAAAAGAGGAAGACAAGAAAAGGGGGAAAATATCGAGAAAATGCCTGAAGGGCAGACATGTACTATCTCACAGCAGAGGCAAAGGCATGACTGGTTCTCAGAGCTGCCTGCCTTCCTGCCCTTCATAAGAATGGCTACCCAGATACTCTTAAGTTCCTGTATTTGAATGTCCTTTCAAAACTTCCCTTTCTTCTTTAGGTTCCTTGAGCAAGCCTTTGTTTCTTGAAACTAAAATTACCTAATAGGTGCCACATTTGGGGAAAAATGAAACCTAAAGGAGAATATTACAAAGAAAAACATATGAAATTGATAAGAGAAACCAACTAGGAAGGACATAAAAGTATGGATGAGTAAGTCACAAAAGGAAGACGGAGATGGGAAGAACTTTGTTTGGAGGCTGAAATCAGCAAAATTGAGTAAAAACAAGGTATGGACATACTTTTAGGGAAACGAGAAAGGCTAATACCATGGGTCAAGACAATTTAGGATGGAGTGAAAGCAATGAAAATATAGTGCCAAAAAAGGTTAAGTGTTCATATATCTTCTCTCTGACAAATTCTTCAATTCTGACATTTTTGTACATTCTTTCTTCACTGAAAATAGTCGAAAAAATTGCTCTTTTTTTTTATAACATACTTCGCATTAACTTGTCCTAATTAAAATGTGAACTTTTGTTTTATTTATAAGAGACACTTAAAATGTTATTGCTACAATGTACACTGTTTTCCCTCTTTAATAATTTGCAAGTAACATAATTCCTTAACAATATTTTTATGGAAAGGTCAGTGAGGTCACAAAACGCATTTAGCTGACAACACTTGGAGTTTCTGCCTTTGAAAACATGTCCAGCAGTTTCCAAGTCCATCTGTTTCTTGTTTATTTTGAACTTCCTCTTTCAAACTACAAGTGCCATATATTTCTCTCGAGTGAGGCCATAATGAGGATTCATTAAGGCTTACTTACCTTGCTACATAACTTTGACTGTGATTCCTAACAGAAATTATTCTGGAAATTTTGAGTATAAGAAAATATTTATTTTGAGGTTTTTCTTTAGTAAAGATCTAGAGATCTTGGTGTAAGAATGATCTCTGCTTTGGCAGGGAGATAAGCCTGTAATCCTAGCACTTTGAGAAGCTGAGGCAGGAGGATTGCTTGAGGCCAGGAGTTTAAGCCTAGCCTGGGCAACATAGTAAGGCCCCATCTCTACAAAACATAAAATAAGATTAAAAAAATAAAAATTTAGTTAAATTTTAAAAATTAGCTGGATATGGTGACGTGTGCCTGTAGTCTTAGTTACTTGGGAGGCTGCAGTTAGAGGATTACTTCAACCAAGGAGGTCGAGGCTTTAGTGAGTCATGTTCACACTGTTGTACTCCAGCCTGAGAGATAGACTAAGACCCTGTCTGCACCCCCAAGAATAAAAATTAATTAAAAAGGAAAAACATAAAAAATGAAACCTATACAGTCATATGTTATTTCACAATAGGATTCATTCTGAGAAAGATTATTTTGTCACTGTACAAACATCAGAGTGTACTTACACAAATGTTGATGTTACAGCTGCCTACACACCTAGGCTACCTGTATAGCCTATGGCTCCTAGGCTACAAACCTATAAAGCATGTTACTTTCCTGAATACTGAAGACAATTGTAACACAATGATAAGTTTTGGTATTCTAAACATATCTAAACACAGAAAAAGTACAGTCAAAATATAATATGGTATAATCTCACGGGACCACCGTTGTTTATGCAGTCTGTCATTGAATGAAATGTTATTATGAAGAGCATGGTTATGTTTCATCAATAGAAAACCATACCAAGCAGTTTTCCAACAATAGCCCCATGCCTACAATCTGGGCCAACAGGCTGGACACACACATGCACAAGCAGGGCAGATGCCTGGTGTACAGGTGTCTTCCTCCCAGCAGTTCTCAGTGTGTCCAAACCAGAGTTGTCTGTAGAGTCATTTCAAATTCCACATGAAGCATATCTGTCTATGTGTGTGGGTGCAACATTCATCTTTCCACACCCATCTACACAGATTCACTTTCAAGTGAAGAACGCTTCCATTTATTGTGCTGGTCAAATGTCCCACTGTTTTCATGTCTACTCCTTATAATGGAGGACAGAAGGAATGGAGAAAGCTGGTATGCCTGCTTACTCTCTCCCTCTTCTTCTTATGGCAGATCTAGCCATAATCACCTAATTTCCTGCTGCCCCTGAATAGCTGTTTTCACATGGTCCCGGCTCCAAAGAGACAGCCTCACCATGACTCTGACAATGGCATGGCAGCGTGGAATTCTCTGACCTGCCTCAGGAAGTGATTTCTGGTTTCCCGAATAGCCTAAAGTGATAAATGCTTATATCACAGTTTTGGGCACATCCAAACACTCTCATGTATGCATACATATTCAACATTATTAATTATTATTGTTATCAGAATTGTAATAAACACTTATATAGTGCTTCCTATGTTTGAGACAGTCTTCTAAGCTATGAAGTCATTTAATCTTCCTCACAATCCTATGAAGTAAGTTCTAGTATAATTATTTCCTTGTTGCAGAGGAGGAAAATGGTCACCTGAAGGGATTAAGGTCAGATGTGCAATTTGCACTGGCAATCTGACTCCAGAGCTCATACTCTTGTTCCCTAACACACTTTCTTTCTATACCTGCATATACATGCACACACATGCAGACAGACACTCATGCATCTGCGTGCTTCCCCCATATAAAAATCTAAACATAGCTCTAGCACTCCAGGCTCTCACTTCACCCGTTGAACTGGCATATGGGATGTGGCTCAAATAAGTATGTTATTATAAAATCTTCCACATGATTTAGATTTATAGTTCTATTTAGAAACCATTGCTTTAATCTATGTCTGCTGTGGTTGTTCTCTAATTGTGAGGCAGAATTGGGAAAGCTTTCACAGAGGGAAGAGTATTTTCTAAATCCATCTTCTCTCTTTTTACCTCTTTTAACCAGGAGCCAGCATGATATAGTATTATTTTTAATACCAAAGGGTCTTTCTAGATTCCCATAGCTCTCCTCATTATGGTCTTTTATTATAGAAAACATTCTCTCACATCTTGCATTCTTGCCTCATCTATCTACTTCAAGTGAGTTTGATAGTTAGGGACTGGAGATTTTTCCTCTTTGAATACTATACATTTAAAAAATCTATGTTAAGTTAGGATGGATTAATGGGTTAATTCCAGACTTTGCAAGGCTAATGCCATATTATGTGGTATCTTGAAAGCCTGGAGGGTTTGAGACATCTGTTATTTTTATAACTTAAAGAGTGAACAATCGGCTCAGCTCAGGAAAAGAAAAGTAATCTCAGTGTTTTCATGGGATAGGCAGTGTTCTGGGAATATAGGGAGAACGATGGGAGAAAATGTAAGCAAAGTATATACTCTATATATATTTAGGGAGATTCCTAGTACATGACATTTGGGACATAAAGCTTCTTGTATTTTTTGTGAGACAAACAGACTTGATTCAGGCTTTGCCACACTATTTATGAACCCCAAGAAAGCTCAGCTACAAGGTGGGGGACTTGTGACTTGAAGTCTGTTGTAATAATACGAAATATTTTATTATGTTAAGAAAACAATGTCAAAATAAACCATTTCATTGAAGTTGTTAATTAAATTCTCTTTCTACTTTCCTCTTCAATCTGGCATAGTTTTTGCAACTTTAAAACTGGGATAATAATAGTGCCCCTTCCTCAGTTGTTGGAGGAAATAACTGAGTAATACCAGCCCCCAAAATGCTGAATAAATGTCAGCTTTTAGTAATAGTATTATAATTGATATTGAGTAATATAATTTCTGATCTAAGGGATTATTCAAAAGAGTTGAGATTTAAATTTTCCATTATTTATGGCTACCTTAAGAGTTTAACATAACACATTGACATTCATTTTTTTCCTTTCCAGAACTGGCAATTACATACAGTTTTGAATATAGCATAATGAAATTTTTAGATAACATTTTAATGTTTTGTCTTTGAGAAATTAAAGCTAGAGACTTTTTCAAGAAGACGTAGCTACAGAAGGCAGAGTCGGGACTCAGACTCAGGTTTTCCAATGAATAGTTATAAAATAAGACAAAACTATGATAAGTCTTAAAAGATGGTAGTGTAAGTTCTATTGTGGTTCAGATGAAGAAAGGGGAACATCTTAATGGAAACTGGGATGGGTACAGGCTGCCTGTTTGGAATTCTGTTCAATTGCTTCCATTTTTGCCTGGATGTTTCTACAGATTTTACTGAATTAGTCAGCCTTACCAATTTGAGGTTCTGACACAGAAGTTGGCTACAGAGTCATTTTATCCTAATCCAGTTAGAATCAGCTTCACCCTTTTCACTTACATGATAAATCAGGCTCAAGCCTTGCACTCTGCTTAAAAGGAGGTTGGAAATGAGTTCCAATTTAGAATAAGACCATCTGCACCATATGTGGCCCATCCAATTGTGACTGGCTCTGCCCTGGCTACCAAACTAATTATGGATATATTTCAGAGTATAACTTACTAGGCTTAAAATCCTTAATTGGCCAAGTTTTATTTTGTCAAAATCCCTTTGCTTTTGCTTTGGAAAAAGGTTCAGTAATCAAGATTAAATATGTAATGAACTATTAATTAAAATCAAATTTAATTTTAAAAAGTCCATGATGAATATAAGATTAAAATTTTAAATTAAGACAGGATTCAATACTTCACAGTCCTTCCTCCCTATCCTCCTCTTAATCTGGCCCTGGTTCCAATAAAAGTTTATAAAAGTAGACAGCCAGCCTACAGGCCATAGTTTACTCATTTGATCTAAAACATATATATATTATATGAAAGTATTTATCTTGATTGTGGGGTTTGGTAGTGTCTATTTATATATTGCTTCTAAAACAAGTGCCTTTCTAAACCCACCGTGGTCCCAAATTAGGTTCGAAGCAGGCTTGGAGTTGAGATACTTAGTTAATCCACTGTATATCACACTTAATTTGCTTATATGCCAACACATTTTGCATAACATCTCAACACTTGTGTTCCAGAAAAGTCCTGGTATGGAAAATTCCAGAGAATAAAGATTAATAGTGCCTATTCATTTCATGCTCACAGCAACCATGTGAAGTAAATGCCTTTATGATGACCCTCATTAAGGAATGAGAAAGATGAAGGAATAACGATTAAATAATATACCCAGGACAAGATACCAAGTAAGGGATGAAGCTGAGCTTTAGATTCAGTTGGGCTGACTCTAGAGTCCATCTGCTAGGCTGCTACACCAAGTTGCCTGTGTTCAGCAGGAAGTAGGAAGTAGGAAAGAGACCACATGTAGTGCAGAGCAAGAGACATAGGATGGGGAAAGAGTGTTTTCCTTGGACATTCTGGTTCCTAGTTTGATGCTATGTGACGCCATCTGCATTTCCGTCCTTGGGTCATGAGATTCCTCCTGTATCCTTTGAAAAATTCTCATCATTAACTTGTGCTAGCACAAGTAAATTTCTGCTGGTCCTCAATAGATCTTCAATACAAAAACAATCCTGAATCAAGTCTGATTATTCAAAAGTTCCATCCTGATATTACCCATGTTACTTGCTTAATTTGACAGCTGTACTAGTTTTTATCATCTCAACAATCATGTCTTTTGTATGAAATGTATATAATTTTGTCTATAGGTTATTTGATACCTTTTGTAATTCTTTTTAAAAAGACTGACATATGTGCATATACATACAGTTGATCCTCCATATTTGTGGCTTCCATATCTACAGATTCAACCAATCAGAGATTGAAAATATTTTTTAAAAAATTATAGCTGCAATTGTACTGAATATGTATAAACTTTTTCCTCATCATGATTTTTTTAAACAATACAGTATAACAACCATTTTTACATTTACATCGTGTTAGGTATTGTAAGCATTCTAGAGATGATTTAAAGTATAGAAGAGGATGTTTGTAGGTTACATGCAAATAGTAGGCTATTTTATATAAGAGATTTGAGCATCTATGGATTTTGGTATGGCAGGGTCCTTCAATTAATCCCTTGGGGACCGCAAGGGACAATCGTAATTTTCTTTTCTGCTTTTTTTTTTTTTTTTTAAACAGAGCCCTTTTCTGTTGCCTGGCCTGGAGTGCAGTGGCACGATCTCAGCTCAGTGTAATGGTTGCCTCTCAGGTTCAAGCAGTTCTCTAGCCTCAGGCTCCTAAGTAGCTGAGACTACAGCTGTATACCACCATGCCTGCCTAATTTTTGTACTTTCAGTAGAGATGGGGTTTCACCACGTTGGCCAGGTTGATCTCGAACTCCTGACCTCAAGTGATCTGCCTGCCTGAGCCTCTAAGAGTGTTGGGATTACAGGCGTGAGAAACCATGCCTGGCCAATTGTACTTATCTTCTAGTTATACTGTACTTCTGGTGTACAAGCTTTCTGCTCCCATGATATCTAGTTGTATTGTATGCACAGTTGTCACACAATAACTATTTTAGAATGAGTAAAATCCATCTAATAACCATTTCTATTTTTACCCCAACTACAAGAACAAACATCGTTTCCAACACTGTTAATATGCAACCACATATTTTAAGGTTAAAAAAGATGTTTGCTTTCTGTGCTGTTAACAGTGGAATAAACAAGTCTGAATTATGAGATGCTGTAATTCCTTAGAGAGCCACTAATGACAATAGAAAACATGAGTACAAAGCTCAAATGGTTTGTGTGTTCACCAAAAACTCAATTCAAAAGTATGGCTCAATAATTCAACTTTCTCTATGAGGTTGTTTTATTTTTAATTTTATAACCTTCCTAGATTAGAGAATGAAGCACATAATATACACAGACAAAATCAAACAGAGCCTAGAAAAAAAAATCAGGTATTTTTTAAGTCCATTACAACTGAGTAGTATGGCTAATTATTTTATTTACATAACCAGTGCAATGGTGTGTGAGTCTGCACCAGTTTTGGATGGCATTACCTGAAGTTATGCTTTGAAAGAAATGATGGATATGTGCTAGAAATACAATGCATATTTCTGATCTTACTTTGTGAATTCTTGTACCTACAAGGTTACTCAAATCCAAAATAAGTATATTGAATTTCAGATAGCAAAAACCACAATCTCAGAAAGAAGTATTGTAATTCTAATGCAGATTCTAACAGCGAGAAATCATTGAATAGCCATTGCCTGAAATAACAAGAGTTAAAATTACTACAGTAAGTCAGAGCCTATGGAAAAACTCTACTCTCTATTAATTGCAAAAGTCCTGTGGGAAGGCTTAGCTGACCCTCTCTGACATCGCCCTTAAAGGGTCAGAAATATATCCTTCTGAAGTCTAACATACCGCAGTTAAATTTCTAAGCTTGATTTTCTCATTTGTAAATTGGCAATGATAATACTTATATCAAAACAGTATTGTGAGGATTTAATCTATTAATGCCTAAAGTGTGTATTGGCTATGTTATAAATATGCAACATTGCTATTTTTATTTGTTATTATTTTACTCATAGTGTTTACCTCCCTGATATTAATTTAACTAAAATTTCTTTGAGACTATTTTTAAAATTATAACTTAGAAATATAATACATTTGAGGTTAACTAAAACATCCTCAGGTGTATGACTTGCTAGATAAGAAGGACTCAGTTCAAAGTTAGCCTTTCAGGTTTCAGAAGGTACATTTAACTCTTCATGTACTACTGTCTGGCTACTGATGAACCTTGGTCCCCAATCAGGGTTGTGTCAAGATGGAAATTTCCTAGGTCATGGTAAAATTGTGTGTCCCGTTTCCTCTGGAAAGGCTTTTTCTTTGTCTTGACTACTGCAGCTCTCACTTTTTATTTGACTCTTTCTTTTTAAGATTGAATACAAGAATACATTTTTGGAAAGACATCTCAGAACCTCTTACCATGTAACAAAGATGCCTGTCCTTTCTAAGTTTTACTTTGCACTTATCTGACCTTACACATAGACTGTGAACTCTTTGAACCACTGCACTGTTTTACTTAATTTTGTATCTCTTAAGTCTAAACCAATGTTTAGATAATTTTAGGTATTAAATACACTTTGAATTAATGAAAAACAGTGAAAGGTGTGCAAATTTTTTTTTAACATACAGCTTAATTTTTACAACCAGCTGGCTACTCTCTTCTTTAAAATAAATACTTTTGGAAGACATACTCATATAGGCATTTATCACTTGGCTCTGTTTACCAAGTGGGATACTGATTGCCTAAAAGAATGAACATAAGACCCAGAGTTGCCAGTGGAAGTCTTCTAGACGCTAGGAGAACCCAACTTAACTTTATTATTAATACTAACAGCAACTATGGGGATGAGCTTGAAGGAAATTATATAATATTACCAATTATTTTATATTGTTAAAAATAAGCAGAAGACAAAATCCATCTAGGTATTTATTGATACTTGCTCTGAAGAATTCATATTCAAGCAAATGTGTTCAGCAATTTTGTATATTGGCTATTAGAATGACAGGTAGCATGTGAACGGGTTTGATACACATTCTTATTTCAACCAATAACTGTTTTTACCGAAATTTTTCATCTGTGTTGAGGAACTCTATAAAAGTGAAATGATAACATTCAATTTCAGAGTTTGTGATGCACAAATATTTTTCTGGAGTCTCTTTTACCAACTTTTCTTATATATAGATTCTTTTGCCTAAAACAAATTGAAAACACAAAGGCTATATTCCTTGGAAATCCTGCTTTTATGTTCAATGAAAAATATGTTAGACATTAACAAGCTAGCTGGAGCAGCTGCATATTTATTTTTAATCTAATGTGTTATATTTGCATGGACATGACCTATGCAAAAATCAGATGATTAAAATGCTATAATTGTGGCTATATTTAATTTTAAGGTTATTAAAGATGAATACTTCGTGATCAAATATGAGAGCTAGTTTACCAAAATATAAAAAGAGCTAAGGACAGCATCTTTTTGATGTACTTTGGGCATGTATTTATAATATGAATCGCCTGAGACATCAGAGACCAAATGTCTCATAAATGATTATGCCAAATTTATAAAGATTTGAAAAATAAAAATTTTAGAGCATAAGGAGAAAGTCTGGTTTACTGCATAATATGTAAATATCTGCATCTAATTATGATTTTTCCTTATTTCTCATATTATCTAATATTTCACCAATGACATTCAGAAGTCATCTGACCTAAATTTTTAATATCTGATACTTACAACCTACCTTAGAATATGTGGAGGTCACGTCTGGATTGTCATATCTACTCACTGAGTTAAACTGAGGAATAAATTTTTTTCTGCTTACATTAAATATCTATCTTAGTGATTCTAGATAATGGTTATACATTGTATTTTAAAAATCTGTGATTTGAAATTAGGAAGTGATCAAGCCCTTATTATCAATTTTTTATTGTTTATAACATTTTACAAATGTTAAAAACAGGCACAGTGGCTCATGCCTGTAATCCCAGCAGTTTGGAAGGGGGAGGTGGGAGGATCGCTTGAGACCGGGAGTTTGAGACCAGCCTGGGCAACAAAGTGAGACTTCATTTCTATGAAAAAAAGTTTTAAAATTAACTGAGCGTGGTGGTGCACATCAGTAGTTCAGTAGTCCCAGCTACTAGGAAAGCAGAGGTTGGAGGAATATTTGAGCCCAGGAGTTCGAGGCTGCAGTGAGCTATGACTGCGCCACTGCGCTCCAGCCTGGGAGACAGTGTAAAACCATATACACACACACACACACACACACACACACACACACACACACACATATATATATATATATATACACACACACACATACACATACACACACACACACACACACTCACATTATGGATCACATGTGCTCATAAGGTGACTCAAAAGCAGAATATCAAATTTGGAATAAGGGGGCTTGTGCTTCTTAATCTATCATAATCATAATTATTTTACTAGTCTGGGAGATCAGGAATTAAATTTAGAAACATAGAAGTAAGCTTTGAGGGTTTTCCAAATATCTCCATGAACATAGGTTAATGGAATGAAATATTATTCCTTTTCCTGAAAAGAATACCCCAGCTATTAATTAATCCTAGTGATGTTTCTCTTTGTGGAAAAATTGTCCCAGTCATTTAGAAACAATGCCCAGAGAGAAATTCAGTAACAGTATATGCTAAATCAGTGACTTCCTAGTTACAAATAAATAATTCTGATTTCATATCTAGAAAGTGAAACCACTGCCCAGAACATTTCACTTCTCATTGTCCGTTTGCAGTCTGCATTCTGCCAAAGTTACAGGATTTGGGTGTGAGAATTTTTAGAGTCCAAAGAGGTATTTACATATTCTGTAGCTCACTGTAGCAGAACATTTTTGTATCCCTCTAAAGATTATGTACACAGTCTTTAAGAGCATTTTGGAAAGAGCAGGGACCTCAAACTCACATGTATTTTTCATTACTTTCCAGCTGCTAGTTCTTAGATTGTCAGAATTTGGGATAATAACCTGCAGACTATCACTTTGTGTTTTACTACAAGGGAAGATTGGGTTGCCACCATAATCCCTAATTGAGATCGAATTAGAATAAACGGCTGTTAAGCTCTCCAGCCTAATTGTCAATGGTGTGTATTTGACATTCTCTACGATATAAATTAAAATAAAAAGAACATCTTCAGAGGCATGGAGTAGCTTTGCATTAATGATGGCCTCCCTTGCACTGCTGACAGTCTGCATTATTCATAGTGTCATTATCGGGACTGTTCAGTGCTGAATGATTTGTTTGCCCAGAAATTGTACAACCTGACCAGATAAGTAATATCTGTAGTTTGTATTTATTCTTATGATTGCTTACTTGGGTATGGCTTCTTTTATCTCTGTGGTGAGCTTACTTACTGCTGCTCAGCAGGATGTACCATCAGTGACATAAGCTTTATTCATTTACAGATCCACAGCGCTGCATCAAAGTATTAAATCCTGCAAATGTGGGGAAAACTCAAAGGCTTTAATCATCGGACTGGCAATTGTCATTGTACTGCTGCCATATGTCAGCACTGAAGTTAAGTTTCATGACTGTGTGCTGTAAGGAAGGCATGTGGCCATGTGCTGCCTGCTTGTTTGTTTAAGATAGAGTCTTCCCCGCCACTGTGGTAACTTTGCCATTCAAATCCCTTTTATCTGCACCGAATGAAGTAACCAGAGTCCTACAATGAAATGTGAATGTGTCCTTTCAGAACTGATTGGTCTATTTCATAACTCCTTTCTTATTCTAATTAAACCAGCTCAGGAGAGAACTGTGTTTTAGCATCTTGGGCTTCTGAACGACAACAAGGAATGACAGGAAAGAATCAAAGGATGTAGAAAGCTCTCTGCTGTGAAAGCAAGGTTTAAAGGTCTAGAGGATTCCCCCCCGCAGCAAAGAGATCATCGTTTGAAATCATCTCCATCCGTTCCCCTCTACACATACCAATTTTGGTTTTATAACACCCCTTGCTGTGCATCTCTTGGCAGGAAAGTTGCCCATCTTGCAGAGTCTTGCATGAATAATTCATTTATATGTCATGCTGACTCTTGAAAGCCTGGATTACAGCTTTGGAGGAAATGTTTAATAGGATTCTTCCAAACAATCCAAGATACAGCTCAGAGCTCTGTGAGTTCTATCTCTTTGAAAGCCTTGGTCCAGTAAAAGAATTAATGTGCTGGAAGCCCAAATACTCGAGGCCATTCAACCTGCATTGAGCTGAACTATAACCTAATAGTGAAGGTTAATATTTTAGATTAGGGTTACTATTTCTCAGAGACAGGATTCTTAAATACAGGCCTTGAGTTCAATATACTGTCACAATTACTTTTTTGTTAGATCCTTAGGTTTTGGATTTTTTAAAGATAACATCAGAGGACCTTGGAGAACCAGGCAGACAAGCAGTTAAGAGAAGCAATGAGTTAGATGTGGGCAAACAAACTCTACATACATCAAGCTGCATGATCATCTGCTATTACTCAGTGATGTTCTTTGAACAGTGGTCTGGCTAATCAGCCAAACTGGAAAATTCAAAGATCTTCTGTAGACTCAGTATCTTATCTCTTTTAGTCTCTGTTTCAGTGATTTTATTGTACCTACTCAACTTTACCTCCCCTTCCATTTTCCACAAAGCCTTTTTTTGTACTCCCTTCAATGCTTGCCTTTAACAAAGTCTTTAAAATATACTTGCATTATCCAGTAAAGGACTGATGGCTTAAATTTTAACTCACTTTCACTCTCCCAGGATGGATTGTATCTTAAGCCAAGAAGAAAGTTATAAACTTAAAAGAGTCTATTGATTCTACTGAGGCTTAATCTTTGCTTAATAACTTTGAAAATGACAAAAATAACATGTGCTTGTTTTAGAAAACAAAATAAAGCAAAAGAAAAAACCAATAACATGTTAACATTGTGGCATATTAATTTATATTTATGTTTATATCTATATGTGGATCCATCTACATGTCTATAGATGCACATATATATATATAGTTATATGTATATAACTTTACAAAGATAGGATAATCTACAGCAGAATTTTAAATAGAAGTTGAGTTCCAGCAGAGTATCTACTTCTTGGGTTTGCTCTATCTAGGTTGTCGGGTTTTAAACTTTTTTCACAGAGTCCTCTGGATTAGTGGAAGGAATTTGGATTAGATATCTTCCTTTTTGCCCTCTATATCAATGATCACCTTTTAAAATACTGCTCTGTGCTTTGTGAGGATAACTTGAATGGATTATGTCTACCGGCTTTCTTACCCTCTGGCCCTTCATTGGGTTTGGCCAATAATATAATCAACAGGAGCCAATCAGGAAGGGAGAGTGAGATTAGGGTATTTATTCCTCCAGTTTCCTTTCTTGGGAAAGGGAGTTAATGGCATACAACTCTTTCTCCTGCTGAGTTTTGGTACCCAATCCCTCCCTTCTCTCTTTCAGGCCTAGGGCAGAAACATTTTAGTTATTGCTGCAAAGCAAACTATCCCAAAACTTAGTAACTTAGAACTACAATTATTTATTTGCCACAGAATTGGCAATTTTTGCTTGGTCAAGAAGGCTTATGTTTTTGCCTTTCACCACTTCAGCTGGAGTGGATTAACTTGGGGCTAAAGGATATATTTCCAGGAGGGTTCCCTCACATGGCTGGTGAGTTAGTGCTGACTGTTGGTTGGATTTCAATTTGGACTGAGGGCCAGGGGGCCTAGGTTTTTCTTCACATGAGCTTCTCCACAGCTGCTTGGACTTCCTCACAGTACAGTGCCTAGGTTCCAGCAGCAATCTTTCAAAAGAAAACCAGGCATCAAATCTGCCTCCCTTTTATGATAAGCCATGGATTATTCAGCATCATTTTCTACTGTAATCACAAATGCTCATGGATTCAAAGAAATGAAGTAGAGACATCACCTTTCAAAGGGAGAATACCAAGTGAAACTTAAAAGAGCATGTGGCAACAGAAATATTAGAAATCATGCAGTTTATCTGATGGTTTCTGACTTATTAGCCAGAGAATACTGTACTATCTTTGGGTTTCCTTACGCCCTGTCTACACTTCTGTAAACAATCTCTGTATTAAATTATACTCAAACTACCAAATATGAATATGCCATATATATATATTTTTTTTTTTGCTGAAACCCTGCTTAATACAAGATTGAGAGTAAATAATAGCAGGAAATGTAAAGTAGAATGGTGCCATTTAGCAAGGTGTCAGGACTAGCCTAAACATCTACTACAGCACCATCTTTATTTTTAACGCAGATATTTTGATATCACATAAGTTTTCACTGGAAGAAAGTCTCTTTCTGTTAAAAGAACATTTTAAAATACGAGTTTAAGTCCTTGAGCATAATGATACCAATTTTAAAAGTTGTTTCCTGCCTACTGTACTAACTTCTAAACAAAACTCTTACAAGTCTATGCTTCTTGACAGGGAAATACATTTTTCCTTCTAGGTTAATTACCATATATGTACAAAGAATGTGCAATGTTCAATCCACTTTCAGATGTGTTAACAAAACATTATTGGAGAGATCCAAGATGGCCACATAGCAGCAGCTCAGGATTGTAGCTCCCAGTGAAAGCACAGAGAGCGAGTGGACGCCGCAATTGCAGACGAATTTCTGATGCCCACAGACTGGGAGATTCCTGGCGAAGGAGCCACACGGGTCACCAGCGTGACTCTTTTGGCCGGCGCGGCGCTTCTCGGTGCGGAGTGTACGGGACTGGGTGCCCTTTTAGTCGGGCTCGGCTGGTCCCATCCCCACAAGGAGAAGAGCAATTGGAAGCGCTGAGGACTGAGAGCAAGCACAGCTGAACCCGGGAAGCACAGCTCTGTGGGGAAGGGGTGCCCCCCCAAAGGAAAACTAAGAAACAGAAAAAACTTCATCACCAACAAGCCGGACGTCCACTCAGAGACCCAATCTGAAAGTCGGCAATTACAAAGACGACAGGTGGATAAATCCACAAAAATGGGAAGAAACCAGTGCAAAAAGGCTGAGAACACCTAAAATCAGAATGCCTCTCCTCCTACAGGGGATCGCAGCTCCTCATCAGCAAGAGAACAAGGCCTGATGGAGGATGAGTGTGAGGAACTCACAGAATCAGGCTTCAGAAGGTGGATAATAAGAAACTTCTGTGAGCTAAAAGAACATGTTCTAACCCAATGCAAAGAAGTTAAGAACCTTGAAAGAAGATTTAATGAAATGTTAACGAGAATGGACAACTTAGAGAAGAATATAAGCGAATTGATGGAGCTGAAAAACACAACACGAGAACTTCGCGAAGCATGCACAAGTTTCAACAGCCGAATGACCAAGCAGAAGAAAGGATATCAGAGGTCGAAGATCAACTCAATGAAATAAAACGAGAAGGCAAGATGACAGAAAAAAGGGTAAAAAGGAATGAACAAAGCCTCCAAGAAATATGGGACTATGTGAAAAGACCTAATCTACATTTGATAGGTGTACCTGAATGTGACGAAGAGAATGAATCCAAGCTGAAAAATACTCTTCAGGATATTATCCAGGAAAACTTCCCCAACCTAGCAAGGCAGGCCAATATTCAAGTCCAGGAAATACGGAGAACACCACAAAGATATTCCTCAAGAAGAGCAACCCCAAGACACACAATCATCAGATTGACTAGGGTTGAAATGAAGGAGAAAATGCTAAGGGCAGCCAGAGAGAAGGTTCGGGTTACCCACAAAGGGAAGCCCATCAGACTCACAGCAGATCTCTCAGCAGAAACCCTACAAGCCAGAAGAGAGTGGGGGCCAACATTTAACATCCTTAAAGAAAACAACTTTCAACCTAGAATTTCATATCCGGCCAAACTAAGCTTCATAAGTGAAGGAAAAATAAATTTTTTTGCGAACAAACAAGTACTCAGAGATTACATCACCACCAGGCTTGCTTTACGAGAGCTTCTGAAAGAAGCACTACACATGGACGGGAACAACCAGTATCAGCCATTCCAAAAACATACCAAAAGGTAAAGAGCATCACCATAATGAAGAATCTACATCAACTAATGGGCAAAACAGCCAGCTAGCATTACCAGAAGCTGTGATTTTCGTCTCTGATAAAACAGACTTTAAAACAACAAAGAA
>PVKP010034269.1:0-24358 GCA_004027715.1 Plecturocebus donacophilus
AATGACTTACAAAGAGACTTAGACTCCCACACAATAATAGTGGGAGACTTTAACACTACACTGTCAATATTACATAGATCAACAAGATAGAAAATCAACAAGGATATCCAGGACTTGAACTCAGACCTGGAACAACTAGACTTAACAAATATTTACAGAACTCTCCTCCCACAAATCCACAAAACATGCATTTTTCTCAGTATCACATTATACCTATTTAAAAAGTGACCACATAACTGGAAGTAAATCACTCCCCAGCAACTGCATAGCATTTCACAGGTTTAAATAAAATATTGGTTGGCTGCTTGTTATTTTCATCCCCTATTCCTTCCTGTCTCCATTGTTAAACACAATTATTGGCATAAAAGAGGTTTTTAATACCCATTTTTAGACTGCATTCTAGCCTGGACAATAAAATAAGAATCCCATTCTCTCTCCCTCTTTCTCTTCCTCTTTCTTTCTCTCTTTCATTCTTTTTTTTTTCTTTCTTTTGCTGTTTCTTTCTTTTCTCTTTTTCCAAAATCTCTTCCTCTTTCTCTTTCATTCTTTCATCTTTCTTTTGCTGTTTCTTTCTTTCTCCTTTTCTCTTTTTCTAAAATCTCTTCCTCTTTCTCTTTCTTTTGCTGTTTCTTTCTTTCTCCTTTTCTCTCTTTTTCTAAAATCTCTTCCTCTTTCTCTCTTTCATTCTTTTCATTAAAAAATAAAAATAAAAAAAAGTAGACATAAGGCCAGGCGGGCAGTGGCTCACACCTGTAATCTTAGCATTTTGGGAGGCCAAGGCAGGCAGATCACAAGGTCAGGAGATCGAGACCATCCTGGCCTACATGGTGAAACTTGGTCTCTACTAAAAAACATAAAAATTAGTTGGGCATAGTAGCACATGCCTGGCTACTCGGGAGGCTGAGGCAGGAGTAACGCCTGAACCCAGGAAGCAGAAGTTGCAGTGAGCTGAGATCATGCCACTGCACTCCAGCCTGGCAACAGAGCGAGACTTCGTCTCAAAAAAAGTTGACACAAACAGTATTAGAGCTTCTGTACTTTAAGTGTGAGGTTCTGGTCACTTTTGTATTTGTGACAGGAAGTGAAAACAATTAAGGTCATTAAGCAATGTTGTCTTCCAAATAAAATGTGCTTACTACTAATCCCTGTCGCTAAATGAGTAGAACTAACGTGGTCAGGCGCAGTTTCTTGCACCTGTTAATCTCAGCACTTGGGAAGGCAGAGGTGGTGAATGGCTTGAGCTCAGGAGTTGGAGATCAACCAGGCAACATGGTGAGACCCTGTCTCTATTTTTAAAAAAGAAAGAACTAAGGTACACATGGAGACTGCAAAATAAACTGCCCGTATCTGCAAATCAGATTTGCAGGACCAAGGAGTCAAACAGTAAAGATATAAATTGGGGGCCAGGCACAATAAATCAAGCCTGTAATCCCAGCACTTTGGGAGGCCAAGGCAGAGCCTACAATGAAGTATGATCCCGGCCCCCCCTACTCCAGCCCGGGTGACAGACCAACATTCTGTCTCAAAAAAATAAAGAGAGAAACTGGATGCTAAAACTGACATAAACACGTATCATCCACAAACACCCATGAGACATAAGCAGACAAAAATTCTACCAGTCTAAGGAACATTTAACAAAGGATAAGAATTAGCATTATGAACTTAGTTTAACTTTATTTTTTTTTTTTTAAATAGGGATAGATGGGGGTTTCATCATGTTGATCAGGCTGGTCTTGAACTCCTGACCTCAAGTGATCCACCCACCTTGGCCTCCCAAAATGCTGGGATTACAAGCCTGAGCCGCCTCACCTGGCTTAGTTTAACTTTATAATTGACAAAAGCTATGTTTAGAAATAAGTATATAGGCCAGGTGTGGTGACTCACGCCTGTAATCACAGCACTTTAGGAGGCTGTGGGTGGATCACCTGAGGTCAGGAGTTCGAGACCAGTTGGGCCAACATGCGAAACCTCGTCTCTACTAAAAATACAAAAATTAGCAGCTCGTGATGGCAGGCGCCTGTAATCTCAGCTACTCGGGAGGCTGAGGCAGGAGAAATCGCTTGAACCCAGGAGGCAGAGATCACAGTGAGCCAAGACCACACCACTGCACTCCAGCCTGGGCAACAAGAGCAAAACCCCATCTAAAAAAAAAAGAAAAAAGAAAAAGAAAAGGAAGAAAGAAAAAAAGAAAGTGAATCTTTCTTTCAGGCCAGGCATAGCAATTCATGCCTGTAATCCCAACACTTTGGGAGGCCAAGGTGAGAGAATCACTTGAGGCCAAGGGTTCAAGACCATTCTGGGCAACATGGCAAGACCCAATCACTACAAAAAATCTTTTAAAGAAGAAAGTAAATCTATATAGTTTTTCAAAGCCTATTTATCAAACTAGGTAAACATTACAACAATACAAAGGAAATCCTAATCTAATCACATTAACAAGTAAACTATCATTCATCTAACAGGTGATATTCCTTTCATCTATAAAACTGCCACTTATACTAGAAAGATTACACTATGTCTCTCCCACCCTTATAATCAAATTTCTTAAAGGGTAAAATTCAAAACATTGCAAAAGCATCTAAGAATCCCCTATATCTTAAGAACTCTGAGGTTGTACACCTAAGACATAACTCTAAGAGTAAAAATTCTTTTAGTTACCATTTGTCATCTCCATTCGTTGAAACAGATTATAATTATGTGCCCTAATATTTATTCCAGGCTTGACAAAAGGATTAAAAGCTAAAACAACCAAATGAAACAAACAGGTTACTTCAAGAAAACCATGAACAACAACAAAAAAAAGAACAACAAAAAACCGTAACAACCTTGCCTGTTACATGTTATGACTCTTAAGGAAAAAAAAAGCAATTATGTAACCTACTACATAAAATAGGAAAAGGCATTCTAAATCTTGTTTCCACTGAGCATTTGCTATATATATCCTGCATTGTTCTATGTGCTTGTGTCATTGTATTTTTTAAAAGATGACCACTTTTGGCCACGAGCAGTGGCTCATGCCTGCAATCCCAGCACTTTAGGAGGTTGAGGCAGGCAAATCACTTGAACTCAGGAGTTCAAGACCGGCCTGGGCAATATGCAGGAAATTTTTTATTTTTTATTTTTCTGCCCTTCTCCTGACTGTAAACTCTGTCTCAATAAAAATAAAAATACCAGCACTCTGGGAGGCCGAAGCAGGCGGATCACTTGAGGTCAGGAGTTCGAGACCAGCCTGGCTAACATGATGAAATCCCATCTCTACTAAAAATACAAAAATTAGCTGTGTGTAGTGGTGCACACCTGTAATCCCAGCTACTCAGGAGGCTGAGGCAGGAGGATCACTTAAACCTGGGAGGCAGAGGTGCAGTGAGCCAAGATCATGCCACTGCACTCCAGTCTGGACGACAGAGCAAGAATCCATCTCAAAAATAAATAAATAATAAATAATAAAAGATGGCCACTTTTACACCAGGCGCAGTGATGCATAGCTCTAGTCCCAGCTACTCAGGAGGCTGAGGTGGTAGGATGGCTTGAGTATCAGAGCTCAACATTGCAGTATGCCATAACTGTGCCTGTGTAAAGCCACTGCACTTCAGCCTGGGAAACCCAGCAAGTGAGATCCTGCCTTAAAATAAAATTAAAAAAAAAAAAAAACAATTAAAAAATGGTCACTTTTGAAAGATCCCATCCTGCTCCTGTTCTACAGGTATGGTCTGTGTTACCTCCCCTTGAATTTGATCAGGCCTGGGACTTCTGTAGAAGTGATACTGCCAGACTTCCAAGGCTACGTCATAAAACGGAACACAGTTTCAGCCTGGCGCTTTCTCAGAATACTCAGCTTGGGAATCCTCAACTACCAACTAAGAAATCTGGCTCCTGTGAAGCCGCAAAGTTTAAGAGATCCCGTGAAGAACACAGAAGTAGAGAAAGATGCCTGAGAAGCCCCATCTGTTCTGATCCCCAGCTGTTTTGAGTGTTCTCAGCCCAGGCACCAGACATTTGACAGAAACATGATATGAGTCAGTGAGCATTCTCATTCCAGTTCCCAGTCTTTAAGGTGCTTCTACAAGCTGATACCAAGTAGAACAGAAATGAGCTGACCCTGCAGGGCCAGGCCCAGAATCACAGATTCATAACCACAATAAATGCTGTAGGTTTTTTTTATTATTATTATTTTTAAATAGAGACAGGGTTTCACCATGTTGGTCAGTCTGGTCCCATACTTCTGACCTCATGACCTGCCCAACTCAGCCTTCCAAAGTGCTGGGATTACAGGCGTGAGCCACTGTAACCAGCATAAATGCTGTCGTTTTAAAACACTAAATGTTGGAAAAGGGCTATCATGCAGCCGTAATAACTGGAACAATGTTGATTATGTATTAACTCTGTAATGCTTACAACTCTAATAACTGTTATTGGTATCCTTTTCTTTCAGAGAAACTAAGACACAAAATGGGATTTGCCCACAGTCAAACAAGTGTAAAACAGTAATACCAAAAAAAAAAAAACTGTCATGCTACTTTGCATTCAAAGGAGAAACTTGAATTATTGATTTAAGAAATAACTGAAATACAGCCTATAATATGCATCAAAGTGGCAATAACACTCCTTTAGTGCAAGAACAAAAAAAATGACACTTTTTTTTGAGACAGTGTCTCATTCTGTTGTTCAGGCTCGAGTACAGTGGCACAATCATAGTTCACTGCAGCCTCAACTTCCCAGGTTCAAGCGATCCTCCCACCTCAGCCTCCTGAGTAGCTGGGCCTATAGGTGTGCACCATCACAGCTGGCTTTTTTGGGTGGGGGCAGGAAGAGAAATAGAATCTCACTGTTGCCTAGGCTGGTCTCAAACTCCTGGGTTGAAGTGATCCTCCCTCCTCAGCCTCCCAAAGTGCTGAGATTACAACAGGCATGAGTGACCACACCAGGCTGACATTTTCATCTAGTATGCGAAACTTTCATCTAGTGTAGCACACAAGCAAAAGTTATTTGGTTTTGTACATTCATAGTGCATAACACAAAAGAGATATTTAATATCTACATAAAATTTTACCCATTCAGGCAGACAGTTTTACCAACAAGATAAACTATTAAATTTGATTACTACAACTCAATTAGCTTCATAAAATTAATTTAAGGTCAGTCATAGAAAGCAACACTGTCCTCAGATAGAAATTGTCCCAAATTTAGAACTTAGTCCACTGAAACGGATTTAAGCCAAACAATGACAACATAAAATTCAACTCCAAATACTCCTTCCCAGAGCAATGGGGTAGTAACTTTTTCGACTTAAGGACAAAGACTAAATCATAAAACTGGTGTTAAACAGTATTAAGGAATTTAAACACATCAGATTCTGTAAGGCCACCTGGTTTTGCTTTCTATAAACTCAATCAATTAGGGGAAAAAAAGTAAAGACAAGTGTCTATTACATGTGTTTTGTGTGTGTTATAAATAAGCCACATTTCCCTAAGGCCCTTTCTATTCATCCAAGGTGGAAGGAATTCTGCTTCCATATGATCCAGTAAATTTGCACCGTCACCTATAAACCTCTGCTCAGAGTAAACTCCCAAACCTCGTTAGTGCTTTGCACATAGTAAATGCTCATAAATGCTCATCATTTTTAGTGAGAACCTTAAGTAGGATTTTTTAAGGCAAGTAAAATATATGGCTTTGTCACACTAAAGTTTTAAAAAATTAACCGGAAGCACACTAAAAATCAGCCAAAACCAAAATATTATCACTATTATTACAAGCTATTATCACTGTAATTTAAAAAGCTAAAGTGAATTTTTATCATCAAGAAAAAGACTACTTTCTATCCCCACAATTATTTCTCTGGTTAAAAACAAACTATTTTTTTTCCTGAAGACCCAACAGCCTTCACTAAATTGGCCAAAAGGGACTTTATGCAACAATGATGAAATAGTCTATGGAAAACAAGTAGGCTACATTCTTTTATCACCACTATAAACTGAGCACATTACTTTAAATTTCTCATATCAAATCTATCACCCTTTAAGATTACTTCACCCATATTTTTCACCCAGCTTAAAATATCAGCAAGCAATTGATATCTTCACAAACACTAGAAACGTTCCACTTCAACACAATTACACCAGGCACTTATCTTTACCTTTTTACAAACATTAAAAATGTATATACACGAAGATGGTATGTTTAAAAAAAAAATCCACTATGAAGAATAACCCATCTTATAAAGAAGCAATTACATTTGAGATTTGAGTTTTTTTAGTGTTAAATCATAAAAAGATCTTTACTAAGAAAACATTGAGGAAAAAGACCTTATCAGATGATTTCAGTAAATATTTCTGACAAAAATGAGTAGTCATTCTTGACAACACCTCAAAACACATGTTGAAATAACAATTTCCAAGATTAATTTAAAACACTAAAAAATCTGCCAATTCATCTATTCTTGGTATTTTATTTATTTATTTATTTATTTTTGAGACAGGGTCTCACTCTGTCGCCCAGGCTGGAGTGTGGTGGCATGATCTTGGCTCACTGCAACCTCCATCTCCCAGGTTCAAGTGATTCTCCTGCCTCAGCCTCCTCAGTAGCCAGGATTACAGGTGCCCGCCACTATGCCCGGCTAATCTTGGTACTTTAAAAAGTATTTATGAAAAGTTATGATGGCCAGGAGTGGTGGCTTGCACCTGTAATCCCTGCACTTTTGGA
This sequence comes from Plecturocebus donacophilus, assembly GCA_004027715.1. Classification (NCBI taxonomy): domain Eukaryota; kingdom Metazoa; phylum Chordata; class Mammalia; order Primates; family Pitheciidae; genus Plecturocebus; species Plecturocebus donacophilus. Next base: position 6,700 of record PVKP010034269.1, read on the forward strand.
GGCCAAGGTGGGAGGATTGCTTGAGCTAAGGGGTTCGAGACCAGCCTGGGCAACGCAGGGAGACCCCATCGCTACAAAAAATGAAAAAATTAGCTGGGTATGGTGGTGTATGCCTGTAGTTCCAGCTATTTTGAAGGCTGAGGCAGGAGAGTCATTTGGGTCCAGGGGTTTGAGGCTGCAGTAAGCTGTGATGATACACTGCACTCCAGTCTGAGTGACAGACACAGCAACACCCTGTCTCAAAGTAAACAGAACAAAACAAAAAAACCTGTTCTCTTTTTCTTTCATCAGCCACACTAACGAAACTGAAAAAGAAGAAATAAGCAATCAGGTATTTCCACATTCAGTTGAATTCAAGCAATTACTGAGAACGAATACAGGTAATGTATGAGTCAGAAGGTAAGTTCTGCAAGTATAAATGAGACCTGATCTTTATTTTTTTTTTTTAGACGAGGTTTCACCGTGTTGGTCAGGCTGGTCTTGAACTCCTGACCTCAGGTGATCCGTCCACCTTGGCCTCCAAAGTGCTTGGATTACAGGTGTGAGCCACTGCACCGGGCAGAGACCCGATCTTTTTTTTTTCTTTTTTTTTTTTTAAGACAAGGTTTCACCATGTTGGTCAGGGTGGTCTTGAACTCCCGACCTTGGGTGATCCGCCCATCTTGGCCTCCAAAGTGCTTGGATTACAGGCGTGAGCCACCACGCCCGGCCGAGACCCGATCTTTACTTTTTTTGTGAGATGGAGTTTCGTTCTGTTGCCCAGGCTGGAACACGATGGCACAATCTTGGGTCACTGCAACCTCTACCTCCTGGGTTCAAGTTATTCTCCTGTCTCAGCCTCCCAAGTAGCTGAGATTACAGGCATGTTCCTAATTTTTGTACTTTCAGTAGAGATGGGGTTTCACCATATTGACCAGGCTGGTCTGGACCTGACCTCAAGTGATCCACCCGCCTTGGCCTCCCAAAGTGCTGGGATTACAGGTGTGAGCCAACATGTCTGGCTTGATCTTTACTTTTAAAAATGTTACAGCCTAGAGAAAATAAACACAAATGGATATTTCAATACCACACCATAAATATTAAACAGAAATATAATGACCTCTGGCCAGGCACGGTGGCTCACGCCTGTAATCCCAGCACTTTGGGAGGCCAAGAAGAGAATCACGTGAGCCCAAGAGTTCAAAACCAGTCTCGGCAACATAGCAAGACTTCATCTCTATTTTCAAAAATAAACTAATTTTTTAAAAAGAAATATGGTGATGTTTAAACTCAGAAGAACCTACCTAAAACATCCTTGAGATCCTGAATATAACAAAGCCACATGTGGCAATATTCTGTATTTGTCTAAAGCACAGAATATATTATCTATCTGTTTAACTACATTTAAAGCACTTGCCAAGTCTACAGCAGTATCCTCACATATGAGCGCCAAAGTATTTTATATTGTTTTGTCATAAACCTTCATTTTTAAGAAAAAGAATCAATCTGAGCTTCACGGAAATGAATGGTTTGCCACATTTCCTGACAACAATAAAGCTAACACTACAATACTGATCACTAATCCTCAGCTGGAATATTCTTTCCACTATAATATCTCTTCATGAGAAATGGGAATATGAATGACTCTATGAAGTAAATACATGACATGTTTGTGTGTCATCTCACTTAATCCTAACATTGCTCCTATTTTACAGATAAGAAAGCAACTTTTGAGATTACCTCCATGCTCTTTTACTACTCAATGTTCCTTTAGTTATTCTTGTGGTGGGTGCGTCTAGAAAAACAATGCAAACTATTGTTCAAATTAAATCCTCAAGAAAACAGCCAAGTTTTCTTGAATTTATGCAGCCAGGTGCTACAGATATAGTTCAATCAAGACAGACACGGTTTTTCTTCTCAGGGAGCACACAATCCAGCAGCAGAGATAAACAGTAAACAATTACCCATATTGTGGTGAAGGCAATAAAGAACTCAGAATGCTGGCAATATGTCTAACAAGGAACCAGCCTGTTCAAGGTAAGACTTCGATGTGAACTAGGAGTTATACAGACAGAAGGTGAAGAGAAGGAAAAGAATTTGATTCACAAACCTATACTGAGAGACGCAGATACTTGTGTTGGTATGAAAAGCCTCACTTGAGCCATTAATTCTTAATTCCCAAGTCCAGTGTGCATCCTTAGATCTAGGAAGGAAGTTTCCTGAACATGCTAGGTTCATTCCTGCCTGTATGTCTCAGACTTTCTAGAATTCTCTCATCATCATTTACCCAAGCCTAAAATCTGTCTCCCTTCCCGCAGAACCTTTAGTCACTGACTGTACAATACGCTCCAACTGTCACCCAGGTTTGACTACAGTGGCACGATCATATCTCACCGCAGCCTCAAACTCCTGGGCCCAAATGACCCTCCTGCCTTGGCCTTTCAAGGAAGTTAGGCATGTGCCACCACATCTGGCTAATTTTTTCATTTTTTGTAGAGATGGGATCTAACTACATTGTCCTGGCTGGTCTCAAACTCCTAGGTTCAAGGGATCCTCCCACCTTGGCCTTCCAAAGTACAGGGATGACAGGTATGAGCAACCATACCTGGCTCCAGTTCTAATTTGAAGCCACCATGTCAAAATTTACAGAAAAAAACAGAAAATAATCCAATAATCTCTTTAGGCTGCTCTTTAAAAACTAAGTATCTGAGAAGATAATATTGTTTCTTATCACTAAATGGGGCACAATGGGTCTTAGTTTTTAAGACCAATACAATTATTATGTTCACAAATGCAAACTATTCATCACAAAAATAAATTCAACATGGGTTAGACCACTGCAATACATTACCATTACTAGAAAAGTCATTCCAAAACTTTTTACCAACAGAAAACTAGTGTGCTGGCTTCAGCATTATATATGATAAAGTTAGAACAATACAGAAGATTAGCATGACCCCTGCACAACGATGACATGCAAATTTATGAAACATTCCATTTCTTTTGTAATTGTTGTTAATACGTACATGCAGCTAGTTATCTTCTAAAAAAAAGCTAGCTTTTTTTTAGAAGATAACTAGCTGCATGTACGTATTAACAATTTAAAATGAAAGGTTGTGTATGAAGGCTTTTAGGCCCACCACAGACACAGAAAATTGATTAAAATGTAGATGCTATAATGAAGTATTTTGGTCTACCACATCCTTAAGCAAATTTCTGCAAAACTCATTCGCAGATTCTTGCCATACATCTAACACTTAATTGATAGAGTACTTTTGGGTATTCCAGATCATATAGCACTTCATAATAGACATTACTCGCTATTATCAACTCATTTGTGCAGTGACCGTCTCTGCCACTCATGAGGTAAGGGCTTTGTTTTATACTCCACTGTACCCCCAGCATTTAGAAAAGCACCTGGCATAAGGTTGGGTGTGGTGGCTCAAGCCTGTAATCCCAGCATTTTGGGAGGCTGAGGCGGGCGAATCACTTGAAGTCAAGAATTTGAGACCAGCCTGGTCAACATGGTGAAACCATGTCTCTACTAAAAATACAAAAAAAAATGAGCCAGGTGTGGTGGCAGCCACCTGTAATTCGAGCTTCTTGGGAGGATGAGGCTTGAATCTGGGAGACAGAGGTTGCAGTGAGCCGAGATCACACCACTGCACTCCAGCCTGGGCCAAAGAGTGAGACTCTGTCTCAAAAAAAAAAAAAAAAAAAGATTATCCTTCCTTTAGTTACAAAAATGACGTTTTCTTACCATGAAATCAATCTATAAAATCCACAGTTTGATGTAATCTACAGTAGTTCACAGGAACTACGAATCCTTTCCAAATTAACTGGTGGAAAAATCTCAAAGGCAAAAAGGAGATGTTTCAGAACTAAGATTATCAAGACCACGAGCCAGTTTCACTAGTAAGACTTCTTCATACAAGTGACAAATCTATTACCCTGAAATGATGACATTAAAACAGTATTTTGTAGTGTCTAATGTTTAAGCATTAAGAAAACCAAGTCTGCTTGTTATCAAGTTTTAACTTTAGTTGGATTTGTGACACCTGTAATTTACTTATTCTGAAATATGATGTAAAAATTATATATTCAAGCTAATATCTCATGTCAAATGAAGCCAAAACTCTACTTTCTGAAATTTACTTAACCAATAATTCCTTTGTCCCCTGAAGTAATGTAGTAAATAGATACTAACTAAAAACAAAACTCTGACATATATCCCTTGTTTGGGTTTTTTTTTTTTTTGAGTCTCACTCTGTCACCCAGACAGGAGGGCAGTGGCACCATCTCTGCTCACTGCAACCTTCACCTCCCTGGGTTCAAGCAACTCCAGGCCCACAGGCACATGCCACCACTCCCGGGTAATTTTTGTAATTTTAATGTAGATAAGAGTTCCACTGTGTTGGCCAGGCTGGTCTCGAACTCCCGACCTCAGGTGATCTCTGCCCACCTCAGCCTCCCAAAGTGCTAGGGTTACATACATGAGCCACCAAGCCAGGCCTCCACTAAGGTGAATTATGAAGTGGAAATAACAGAGGACTTGAGAACCTTTGCTCAGATCCAGCTCCACCATTTCCATGCTTTATGTACTATCCTGAGTAAGATACTCAACTTCCTTCTTCATCCGTTAAACCGAAGTCAAAATAATACCTATCTTGTGCCATATTTATGAGAATGAAATGGAAGACATTTAAACTGCACAATGCTAGGCAAGCATAAGTGTATACTTGAGTAAATGAAAGATGTAGTAGATGCTGATTGTATAAACTAATGTCAACTTTCAGATACGTAATGGTATTAGAGGTGGAAAACAGCATATGCTTCACAGTGCAGTTTACATTAATTTTTAATTTTCTTGAAGACATTCTCCTTCCTACCCATGCCTACACAGTTCAGCACAATTTTTCTTTTTTTTGTTGTTTTGTTTTGTTTTTACAGATGGAGTCTCTCTCTGTCCCCAGGCTGGAGTGCAGTGCAGTGATTTCGGCTCACTGCAACCTCTGCCTGCCAGGTCCAGGTTCAGGCGATTCTCCTGCCTCAGCCTCCTGAGTAGCTGGCATTACAGGCATGCACCACCACGCCTGGCTAACCGTGTATTTTTAGTAGATACAGGTTTCCCTATTTTGGTCAGGCTGGTCTTGAACTCCCGACCTCAGGTGATCTGCCCACCTCAGCCTCCCAAAGATTACAGGCATGGGCCACCACGCCCGGCCTCAACACAATTTTTCTAAAGTTTGTACTGTCTACTTTACTCCAAGATATTTTCTTAACTAGATGTTAATGTCAAACAGAATCTAATGCTAGGATTTTCAAAATATCCAGGACTCTGTATTACTTGTAGCATTATAACTAAAGCGTTCGTTTTTCATCAATTAATTAGAATTCCTAGAACTTCAGAATAAACTCTTAAATGAAAATCACTATATACCACTAAAATTTCCATTGCTGTGCTTTTCTGTGGACCATGTATTAAAAAAAAAAAAAAATCTGATTGTCAAAACATAAGCAGATGGTCGAAATAAATGCTAATACACTTTAGAAGTGGCATAATATGCATGTTGCGGTCTCGTTTTTTAAAAAGTACATTAAAAGCCAACTAGCCCAAAGAGATCATAAGTAACGATAGGACAATTTAAACATATACTGTTACACTTTTTAAATGTTCTTTAAAACATGCTCATTTTTGTCACTCTCCACTTACTTCTACCAAGCTTTAGTAAGAAAAACAATACTTATTCCTTCTGAGACCTCGCCAATGCCTGGCTTTAAATATTATCATTTAAAATCATGAGTCTCACGTTTAAGCTTTACTATAAAGCCACAAACTACGTTGTACCTTCAAGACTGTACTTTGTTACGATTCCAACTTTCTGATTTCGCAAAGTTATCTTAAAAGACCATCGATTCACTATTCTTTTCCACAACGATTTATACGTATTTATCCCAGATATGCTCGAAAAACAAATAGAAAAGATTGTTAAAATCACGTTAGAGACCACATGACTGACTACAAATGAGGGATTTGGGAGGCAATGATTTAATATAAAAGAATAGTCCTTTTTTTGTTTAAGTAGAGAAAAGTGATAGGTGGGGTCTCCCCCCAGACAAGGAAGTTCTGTTAAGCCCAGGCGAGACCAGCCATATTGGAAACACTTGTCAATGATAGTTCTGACAAGTGCTCCCGAACGCGGTTGGAGGAAGCTAACCTTGAGTACCGGCGTGCGTACATCAAGGCCCTCTTCTGCTCCGCCAGAGAATCGGGGCCCGTCTGGGGACTGTTTCCGAGTGAGAGCCGTCCCGAGGTCCGTGAGGAGCGCAGCGCGGAGGGGAAAGAGGGCGGGGAAAGGACTTGTGGGGGAACGGTCTGAGTTGGAAGCCGCGATCCGCTGCGAGAGGGGCGCGGCGGCGAGAGGTTTCCGAGCTGAGAGCCTGGGGGAGGGGCCGCGGATGCGGGGAGCAGGGGGTCGCGGCAAGAAGTCCCCTCGGTCCCCCTCTGAGGGGCCCGGGAGTTCAAGAGGAGGAAGGGAGGGGAAACGCTGCCGAGCACTGACCTGTCCTCCGAGTCCATGCGGCTCAGGGGCTCCCCGTCCGACGACATCTCCAAGCTGCCTCGCCGGCCCCCGGAGGTCGCGCTGCTTCCGCCTCCCCCGGTCCCGTAGCCCTCGTCGCCGCCGCTGGAGACGACGCTGCTGCTACTGCTGCCGCCCCCGCCGCCCTGGCTGCCCCGCGGTCCCTTGGGCTCCTCCGGGCCCTCCTTGCCGTCCCCATCTCCGCTGCTGCTGCTGGCGGCGCCCGGGCTCAGCGAACGGGTCTCGTCGCCGCTACTCCCGCCGCTGCTGCCCACCAGGCTTTCGGCGCTACTCTCCTCCTCAGCCCCGCCGCTGCTGCTGCTCTCGTCCTCCTCCTCCTCGTCGTCCTCCTCGTCGTCCTCGTCCTCCCCGGCCTGGCTGGCGCTCTCGGGGCTCGGCTCCGACATCGTCTCCGCCTCGCCGCCCCCCACGCCGCCGCCCCCGCCGCCCCCACCGCTGCCGCCGTTGAGCAGCAGCGCCGCCACCGCCTCGGCCTCCGCCTCCTCTTCCTCCTCCTCCTCGTCCTCCTCCTCCTCGGGGGGCTCAGCCCGGTCCCGAGCCGCCGAACCGGGGCTGCCGGGGGGCAGAGGGCTCAGGCGGGAGAGCTCCTCCAGGTCGGCCATGTCGGTGATAGCGGCGGCCATGGCGGCGCCTGCTCCTCCTCCTCCTCCCCGTCGCCGCCGCCGCCTCCGCCTCCGCCGCCTCCCTCTTTTACTCTCGCTCCCTCGCCCCCTCCCAAACGCCCCAAACTCCGCGAGCCGCTGCAGAGCAGGAGGAGGGCCCCCGCGCTGCGTCAGCCTGCACACGCGCTACGGAGCCCGCGCGGGGACAGGCGCGCCACTACGCGCACTCACGCGGAGACGGCTGTGCGCCTGCGCGGCGGCACGAGGCGGCACCTCCTCAGACCGCGAGTTCCGCGCCCGCGCCCGCGCCCCCGCCCGGCGCCTGCCCCTGCCCCTGCCCGGGCCCCGGCGAGTGCTCCGCGTTCCTTCGGGGTCTTCCCACGCCCTGCCGGGCTTCGAAGCCCAGGAACACTAGGAACGAAAACTCCAGCGCTGGCCGGGGATTTTAACAGCCTCCCGAGCTCTCACGATGAACCCATTCATTCCGGGGGTGTTTGGGGATTGTCCGCGCTGTACAGGCGCTGAGGCAGGAAGGGAAGGAACCTACTACGAAGAGAGGCGTTTAAAAAATGGGCAAAAATAAACACTATGGTGCAAGGGACTAAATTTATATGCGCAACACAGGGCGACAGGTCTTAATTCACCCTATGCTTGAGTACCCCTGGGGATGCTGACACCCTGAACTCAGAGCAAACATCTTGGTTCAAAGTCCTCAAACTTTTTAGTTCAAGAGTCTTCTGTAACAAAAAAATTTTGTAACTCTGTGTATGTTCTTACACAGTTTAGAATGACAGCTACATTTCTTCTGGCTTATTGGAAATATTTCAGCTGTTGTATTTTTTAAATACTGTATAGCCAATGGATTCTAAATACTGTAGAAATTTAATACCCAATAGTAACCATGTTTAAACAATACTCTCTTTTATACTTGGAAAATTTTCAAATATTGTATTCTGGAACTCATATTGACGTTCCATATCCCCTCTAGAATTTTATCCTAATAATATATTTTATATTTGAACTGCGTTTTGATCATCTTAACACATTTCCTTGTAATAAAAATGTGTGCATAAATTGAAGTATGTGAGTTGTTTTTTACATTTTCCGTGATCATAAAGCGCCTATTTCAACTGATCAATTTCAAATATTTGTAAGTAAGTACTAAACACAAAAGCAAAATTTTATTGTCAGTGCCTCTTGCAGAAATGAACTTGGGTGGACTTTTTTTGTAATATACGTTATGACCTTCAATGGATGGATTTTTCTGAGAAACAGTTCAGCGTTAGTTCTATTCCAAGTTTTCAATTCCATGGATATAAGCGCTGAGAAAACTTGTTCGCATAAAAAAGCAGATGAGAATGAATGGAGTTTTGTTATAGTAATGCCACTCAATTCTTTGAATGCTTTTCAAATTATATGCCCAAAAATCGCATAAAGAGCTAACAAAGAAAAAATACTTTTAATAATCTATCAGCTGACAACTCTGATTAGGTTCTCGTTCTACTTGTTGAAAGCAAGTAACTGAAAACCACCTGACTTGTGAAAGGAGGTGTTACTCATTCTCATTCACCAGTCAATTGTCCCTTTCTTTGGTGTCCTGGGGTTTTTTGCATACCCGGCTGTTGCACCTTACTAAGACACAGCATGAGGAAGAAGTATGCCTTTCTTTTTTTAATTATAAATTCTGGGGTACATGTGCAGATCATGCAGGATTGTTACACAGGTATACACATTCCATGGTGGTTTGTTGCATCCAGCTTTCTTTTGTAAAATAGGGAAGACGTCATTGGAATAAAGGAGACTGGAAAAGAGCCCACATTACACCCTGACCCAAGGACACATTTTCAGACAGGTCAATTTTAAGGATGCTTCTACTCAAGGGAAATGAGGATAGAACTGCCTGCCTGAAAACAAAGCCTCCACGCTCACTTCCCATTTGGGAAAGACTTCATGTACCATGAGTACCCAGTATTACATCCTCTGCCTTGGGCCTTTGGACAGCTGTTATATAAAATGTTACCTCAAGGGAATGCAAAAATAAAAATAATAACATGGGACATTATCATTTACAGATACCTTCAGAGGCATGTACAATATAAGTTATTAACCTCAAACATTTTAAACCTCAAAGGCAATCTTAGAGATAAGGAACAGATAAAAGTGAAATACACTGCAAACTGTATTTTTAATTAAAAACTATCAGAAGCCCAGCAGGGTAGCTCACACCTGTTATCCCAGCACTTTGGGAGGCCAAAGTGAGAGGGTCACTTGAGCCCAGGAGTTTGAGACCAGCAGTGAGACCCTGCCCCTACAGCACACCTGTAGTCCCAGCTACTCAGGAGGCTAAAGTAGATCACTTGAGCCTGGGAGGTCGAGGCTGCAGTGAACCATGATCACACCACTGCACTCCATACCTTTCCTCACCCATCACAAGGGTCATGGCCAACACTTCTAGAACAAAAGACAGGTTAACAAAAGAAAAGCGTAATAAATGTAAGTAACAGGAGCCTTCAGAAATAAAGACCCAGGGAAAGCTGTCCATTGGTATGCTTAGATTCAATGAAGAGTGGACATCCATATAGAAATGTGATTGCACAAAAAGAGAATGAACTAGTAGTAATAGACTGAGTGTGGAGCCCCAGCAAGGCCTGTCTGTTCAAATTCTTCTTGACCTCTGCGTAGTATTCCTTCTACAGGTATAGAGCAGACTTCTCTGGAATGAGAGTCTTCAAAGGAGAAGGGGGAGAGTGATCTTTCTTGGTTTCACGACTTCCTTGGGGGGAGAGGAGTTCTAGTTTCTATGACTAGCTTAGGGTGAGGAAGAGGGATGGGACACAGCAGGACAGGAGAAGTTTAGTCAGAGACTTTGTTTCTCAGGCTTTCCAACCTCCTTTAGTTTAAAGTACTCAGTATGGGGGCAAGGCACAGTAGCTCATCCTGTAATCCCAGCACTTTGGGAAACTGAAGCAGGGGGATCACTTGAGTCCAGGAGTTCGAGACCAGCCTGGGCAATGTGATGAAACCTCATCCCTATGAAAGCTTTTTTTTTTAATTAGCCAGGTGTGGTGGTGTACATCTATAGTCCTAGCTACTTGGGAGGCTGAGGTGGAAAAACAGCTTGAGCCAGGAGATTGAGGCTGCAGTGAGCCATAAGCGATCAGCCATTGCACTCTAGTTTGGGCAAGAGTAAGACCTTGTCTCAAAAAGAAAAAAAAAAAAAAACACTAAGTGTTACCAGAAAGAGGCCCGATCCCAACCCCAAAAGGGGGTTCTTGAACCTCACATAAGAAAGAATTTGGGATAAGTTCATAGAGTAAAGTGAAAGTAAATTTACTAAGAAAGTAAAGGAATAAAAGAATGGCTACTCCATAGGCCACTTTTATGGTCATCTCCTGATTATATGCTAAATAAGGGGTAGATTATTCATGAGTTTTCCAGGAAAAGAGTGGTCAGTTCCCAGAGTTTTCCAGGAAAAGGGTGGACAGTTCCCAGAACCGAGAGTTTCTCCTTTTTTTTTGAGACAGAGTATTGCTCTGTCACCAGGCTGGATTGGAGTAGCACGATCTCGGCTTACCACAACCTCCGCCTTTTGTGTCCCAGTTCAAGCAATTCTCCTGCCTCAGCCTCCGGAGTGGCTGGGATTACAGGCACGCACCACCATGCCCAGCTAATTTTTGTATTTTTAGTAGAAACAGGGTTTCACCATGTTGGCCAGCTTGGTCTCAAACTCCTGACCTCATATGAGCCGCCTGCCTTGGCCTCCCAAAGTGCTGAGAATATAGGCATAAGCCACTACACCTGGTCCAGAAAAAATTTTTTTTTAAATACTGGTCTTTCACAAATTGAGAATCACTATTCTACAGTTCTTTTTTTTCCAGCTTGGAGAGCGTGTGATGCTATACATAATTTAAGTTGCCTAGTAACACACTATTGCATAATAACTATTTGATTCAGAGTCATATTCACACTCATCAACCACGGCACTAGTGGGGTGAGATTAGTAACAATAATTTGAATTTCATTGGTTCTTCTACCTACCAAGCCTGCTAAGGTAGTCAGGACACCTCCAACCTACTGGGAGTCCCAGAAGGGAAAGGGTCTCTCAGTTTCCGAGGACCCCTTCCCCGACTCTGCTGTTCTAGGTACTGCAGACACCTACCAGGATTTGTGTGTGTGTGTGTGTGTGTGTGTGTGTGTTTACTTTGTTTTTTGTGGGTTTTTTTTGAGACAAGGTCTTGCTGTGTTGCCCAGTATGGCTGGAGTGCAGTGACACGATCACAGCTCACTGTAGACTCAACCTTCGAGATTCAAGCCATCCTCCAACATCAGCCCCCTGAGTAGCAGGGACTACAGGCACATGCCATCATGCCCAGCTAGTTTTTGTATTGTTTGTAGAGATGGGATTTTCCCATGTTGCCCAGGCTGGTTTCTAACTCTAAGCTCAAGCAATCCACCCACCTTGGCTTAACAAAGTGCTGGGACTACAAGCATGAGCCACCACACCCGACCAAAATTTGGGATATAAACCAAACCACCAAAGTCATAATATAATAAGAAGAAATGGCAATCATGCTGTTAGGGGAACCCCGAAGCAGACTGCTCATGCCTAATGTCATATGGTTTTCAATGAAACAGCTCTTTATGTTTTTACTCAGAGCTCTGTTTCTCTTAAGGATCCAGACATGCTTTCATGGGCCTAGATTGGCGAGAGATTTGAGTAACAGCTACCCCATGCTGCATTTATTCCTCTCCATCCAATGACTACGTCTTTCTTGTAAGGCTTCTCTAATCTCTCTTCCACTAAAATGAGTTCTGTTCCAGGAAGCAGCTTCAGCCTCCATGGCAGCAGGTTTCTTGCAGTCCTGCCTTGCCAGTTTGCCAGACATGCCCAGACATGCTTGAGCCCAGAAACAGACCCAGCTGACTCAAGCTAAGGTTCCTGCTATACTACAAATGAGATACTTCTGAAAAATTCTCTAAAACTGGCAGCTGTGTTACATTTTGCACTTTTATTTCAGGCTTCTTTATTTAGGTTCTGTGTGTTGATACTGCCATGGTGAGCAAGATCAATAGCAGCATAATGACCTCATTCTCTGAGTGACTTGGAGTTTAAAGAAAGTATGCATAAAAAGAGATAACATCTTACAGGATGATGGAAATTATAGGATCTTAAAGCTGGAAAAAACTAGAAATCTGATGCAAGCTTTCCCATTCTGTAGATTGTAATCCAAGCAAAACATAACCAAATAATGATAATAGTTTTTGAGTTAAAGTCTATCAGTATAACCATTTTGAAACTCAACTGCTTTGGCTGACACCCATCCATAATAAGGAGGTCATATGCAGGCGTGGTATTGGTAGTTCTCACTTTGAATTTAGTAAAATGCTTTTCTATAAACTGCAGTTGGAAAGGTAGGCAAAATGTGAAAGGTGACTAGCATAACCACCACGTGTTTTGTCTTTTTGTGTATTTTATATGACTTGCCAAAAAACTTTAATGTTCAAAACTCTCTCGATTATTAAAAAAATTAAAATTGACAGGTTATTTATTGTACCATACAAGTCACAATACCATTTAGTAATTTATCCATCAAATCCTGGAAGGTAGGGAAGAAAAACCTAAACTTAATTTTTTTTTTTGAGATGGAGTTTTGCTCTTGTTGCCCAGGCTGGAGTGCAATGACATGATCTCTGCTCACCACAACCTCCACCTCACGGGTTCAAGCGATTCTCCTGCCTCCGCCTCCCGAGTAGCTGGGATTACAGGCATGCGCCACCACGCGCAGCTAATTTTCTATTTTTACTAGATACGGCGTTTCTCCATTTCAGCCAGGCTGGTCTTGAACTCCCCCTCAGGTGATTCGCCCACCTCGGCCTCCCAAAGTTCTGGGATTACAGGTGTGAGCCACCTCGCCTGGCCATAAACTTAATATCTAATAAGTGAAATATAAAATAAAAAGTCTATCAGCAGTCTGGATAAATTAACTTGGCCTTAAGCCAAAATAAAGCAACCAGCACTTCTTTTAAGTATGTATGGCAGCTACTTTGCTTGCTAGCTTTAGTAATACCCCTATTTTTCCTCCTCCTTCACTTTCTCCCTTATTTCTTTAATTGCCTGTATATCTACTTTGTCATGTCTACATCTTGGTAAAATATGAAATATATATATATATTTTTTGAGACAGGGTCTAGCTCTGTTTGCTGGACTGGAGTGCAGTGGCTCACTGCAACCTCAGCTCTGGGGCTCAAGCTATCCTCTCGCCTCAGCGTCCTGAGTCGCTACAGCCGGCTAATTTTAAAAAACCTTTTGTAGAGATGGGGTTTCATCATGTTGCCCAGGCTGGGCTTGATCTCCTGGGCTCAAGCAATCCTCCCACTTTGGCCTCCCAAAGTGCTGGAATTACAGGCATGAGCCACCAGGCCCTGCCTAAATAATTTACATAAATTTATTTATTTATTTATTTTGAGATAGAGTTTCACTCTTGTAACCTAGAGTGGAGTGCGATGGTGTGACCTCGGCTCACTGCAACCTCCGGCTCCCAGGTTCAAGTGATTCTCCTGCCTCACCCTTCCTAGTAGCTGGAACTACAGGTTCGCACCAGCACGCCCAGCTAACTTTTTGTACTTTTAGTAGAGACAGGGTTTCACCATGTTGGCTAGCCTGGCCTCAAACTTCTGACCTCAGGTGATCCGCCCACCTCAGCCTCCCAAAGTGCTGGGATTACAGGCATGAGCCACCGCACCTGGCCATAAAGTAAATTTTCTTGAGTTATTTTGTTTCTGCTTTTGCAGAACCTGCTAATCCTATCTTAAGATAGAGGTTTACCTGCTAAACTTTTATCTTATGCTACTGCATGTAGGGTTCTTTTTTTCTTTTTCCGAGACCAAGTCTCGCTCTGTTGCCCAGGCTGGAGTGCCGCGGCTCAATCTTGGCTAACTGCAACCTTCACCTCCTGGGTTCAAGCCATTCTCCCACCTTAGTCCCCTAAGTAGCTGGGACTACAGGTCTGCACAACCACACCTGGCTAATTTTTGTATTTTTAGTAGACACAGGTTTCACCATGTTGGCCAGGCTGGTCTCAAACTCCTAACCTCAAGGGATCCACCTACCTCGACCTCTCAAAGTGCTGGAATTATAGGTGTAAGCCATTGCACCTGGCTAGGGTCCTTCTTTTAAAAATGGCATCTTAGGCCAGGCGTGGTGGCTCACACCTGTAATCCCAGCACTTTGGGAGGCCAAGGCAGGCAGATTGTGAGGTCAGGAGATTGAGACCATTCTGGCCAACACAGTGAAACCCCGTCTCTACTAAAAATACAAAAATTACCTGGGCGTGGTGGCACATGCCTGTAATCCCAGCTACTCAGGAGGCTGAGGCAGGAGAATTGCTTGAACATGGAAGGTGGAGATTTCAGTCAGCCAATATTGCACCACTGCACTCCAGCCTGGGCAACAAGAGCAGAACTGTCTCAAAAAAAAACAAAAAAAAAAAAAAGAAGAAGAAGAAGAAAAAAAGAAAACGTATTTCTAACATCCCTTATGCTAATTACTGAAACTTCCAGAATAAATTTTAATAAAAATCCTTGAAATGCCTAAGTAGTCACCTGGGGAGTATGGATTTCTTGATTAGGGCACTTCAAACTATAACCAACCAGCCCCAGGGTGTGAATTCCTAATAGGGTAAGTCTAATAATAACTAACCTCCCTTCGAGGGTAGATTAAAGTTAATTTACACACAAGTACATTACGGTGCTTGTAAGTAGGTATTTTAAAGGAAATTATAACAAAGGCAATATAACAACATAGCAGGAAGTATGGTTGCCCAGATCTCCCAAATATGACATACTGGTTATATAAAGTTTCTTTTTTTTTATTTTTTTTCAAACAGAGTGTCACTCTGTCACCCAGGCTGGAGTACAGTGGCACGATCTCAGCGCACTGCAGCCTCCGTCTCCTGGGTTCAAGTGATTCTCCTGCCTCAGTCTCCCGAATAGCTGGGACCACAGATTCCAGCCAATTTTTTTGTATTTTTAGTAGAGATGGGGTTTTGCCATGTTGGTCAGGCTAGTCTCGAATTCCTGTGATCCACCTGCCTCAGCCTCCCAAAGTGCTGGGATTACAGGCGTGAGCCACCACATCCGTCCTGATATACTGGTTTTTAAAATACCGAAAGCTGTTTGTATTGCAGGTAAATTCTATTGTGTGAGTTCCTGGAACACCCTCCTGATGCCTAAGTAGCTTCCTTAGCCTCCCCACCATCAAACAACTAACTACAGGAACAGCAACAGGCACGTCAGGGGCCTGCGGCCCCCCTGCTATGTGGCATGGTTTACACCCATTCTGAATGGTCAGTTCTCATGCCCTTCCTTCCCTTCCTTCCTTCCTTTTCTGAGACAGTCTCACTCTATAATCCATGTTGGAGTACAGTGGCATGATTACAGCTTACTGCAGCTTCAACCTCCTAGGCTCAAGTAACTCTCCCACCTCAGCCTCCCAAGTAGCTGGGGCCACAGACACATACCACAGTGCCCAGCTCATTTTTCTTTTCTTTATTATTATTATTTTTTGTAGAGACTGGGTTTCACCACATTACCCAGATTGGTCTCAAACTCCTGGGCTCAAGCAATCCATTTGCCTCAGCCTGCGAAAGTGCTGGGCCCTCTCATGTGCATGAATGTCCTCGCTGATGCTCTCAAGAGCATCAACAATGCTCTGCTCAGTGGCTTATGCCTGTAATCCCAGCACTTTGGTAGGCTGAGGTGGGGGGATCATGAGGTTAGGAGTTCAAGACCAGCCTGGTTCTCTACTAAAAATACAAAAAATTAGCTGGTCATGGTAGCGGGCGACTGTAATCCCAGCTATTTGGGAGACTGAGGCCGAGAACTGATTGAACCTGGGAGGCGTAGGCTGCAGTGAGCTGAGATCGCGCACTGCACTCCAGCCTGGCACCTGGCAACAGAGAGAGACTCTGTCTCAAAAAAAAGAAAAAAAAATGTCAAAGTCATTGCCAGTTTCTCACTGTGATGATGAAGCATGGTTATGTTGGCGAATCTGAAATCACTGATCACAGAGCTGGGAAAATTGTGAACCTCACAGGCAAGCTAAACAAGTGTGGAGTAATCAGCCCCAGATTTGGGTGCAACTCAAAGATCTAGAAAAATAGACTAATCTGCTTCCACCGCACCAGTTTGGCTTCATTGTACTGACAACGTCAGCTGGCATCATGGACCATGAAGTAGCAAGACGAAAATGCATAGGAGGGAAAATCCTGGGATTCTTTTTCTAGGGATGTAATACATGTTTACAAATAAAATGCCTCATGGACTCTGGTGCTTCCAAAAAAAAGAATTCTTTACAGATGCAAATTTCACCCCAAAAAAGATAGCTTTGCAAGACCATTTCAAAATATGGCAAGAAACTCAGGTAGAAGAAAGCTTTTTTAAAATGGCAAAGAGGCTGGGTGCAGCGGCTCACGCCTATAATCCCAACACTTTGGGAGGCCGAGGAAGGCAGATCATTTGAGGTCAGGAGTTTGAGACCAGCCTGTCCAACATGGTGAAACCCTATCTCTACTAAAAATAAGAAAAAATTAGCCAGGCGTGGTGGCGCATGCCTGTAGTCCCAGCTACTCAGGAGGCTGAGGCAGGGAATTGCTTGAACCCAGGAGACAGAGGTTGCAGTAAGCCAAGATTGCACCATAGCCCTCCATCCTGGGCAACAGAGACTCCATCTCAAAAAAAAAGAAAAAAGAAAAGAAAGAAAAGCAAAGTAAAAATGTCAAAGAAAAAAAGAAAAGTAAAAATATCAAAGAAACATATTTTAAAGTAAAATAGTTTGATTTCCTTCTTGATCTGTCATGTGATATTATGTCAGAGTCAAGCTGGAAAGTAAGTCATATTATATAAGATTAAATAAAACCCATCTGGGCTGGGTGCAGTGGCTCACACCTGTAAACCTAATACTTTGGGAGGCCAAGGAAGGAGGATAGCTCAAGTTTGAGAGTACAAGACCAGCCTGGGCAACACAGGGAGACCCTGTCTCTAAAAAAAAATTAAGGATTCAGGCTGGGCATGGTGGCTCATGCCTCTAATCACAAACTTTGGGAGGTCAAAAATTAGCTGGACATGGTGGCGGGCGCCTGTAATCCTAGCTACTTGGGAGGCTGAGGCAAAAGAATCGCTTGAACCCAGGCAGAAGTTACAGTGAGCTGAGATTGCACCACCGCACTCCAGCCTGGGAGATACAGTGAGACTCAAAAAAAAGAAAAAATTTGCCAAGCATGGTGGTGCCTGTAACTCAACTACTCCAATGGCTGAGGTGGGAGGATCACTTAAGCCCTGGTAGTGGAAGCTGCGCTGAGCTATGATTACACCACTGCACTCCCGTTTGGGTGACAGAGCAAGACCCTATCTCAGAAACAAAACAAAACAAACAGAACAACAAACAAAAATCTGGTGAGATGTTGTGGTTTGCAGAGC
>PVKP010034270.1:0-24359 GCA_004027715.1 Plecturocebus donacophilus
TTACACCTATTTTAAAAGTGACCACATAATTGGAAGTAAATCACTCCTCAGCAATTGCATAGCATCTCACAGGTTTAAATAAAATACTGGTTGGCTGCGTGTTTGTTATTTTCATCCCTTATTCCTTCCTGTCTCCATTGTTAAGCACAATTATTGGCATAAAAGAGGTTTTTAATACCCATTTTTAGACTGCATTCTACCCTGGGCAATAGAACAAGAATCCCATTCTCTCTCCCTCTCTCTTTTCCTCTTTCTCTCTCTCATTCTTTTTCTTTCTTTCTTTCGCTCTTTCTTTCCTTCTTTTCTTTTTCTTTCTTTAAAAAAAAATGCATCAAGAAGTAGCCTAAGGCATTTGGGATAGAATTATCAACAAAGCAAAGCAAAGGAATCTCTTCTCTCCCACTTATGAGGCAGAATGGGACCTAAATATTTTTTCCAGTCGATATTAATAGCTGTACATATTTTGGGGGTACATGTGATATTTTCATACATATATACAATAATCATGTATGTAATGATTTAATCAAGGTAACTGAGATATCCATCACTGCAACATTTATCTTTATGTGGGAACATTACAATCCTTCTAGCTATTTTGAAATATATAACAAATTATTGTTAACTATAATTGTCTATCAAATACTACAACTTATTCCTTCCATCTAACTGTATTTTCATGCCCATTTACTAATTTGTCTTCCTCCTCCCTTCTCCCTTCCCTTTCCAGCCTCTGGTAACCACCATTCTACTCTCTACCTCCATGAGATTCACTTTTTTGGTCCCCACATTCAAATGAGTGAGAATATGAGATCTCTGTCTTTCTATACCTGGCTTATTTTACTTAACATAGTGACCTCCAGTTCTATCTATGTTGCTGAGAATGACCAGATTTAATTCTTTTATATGGCTCAATACTATTTCATTGTGTATATATGACACATTTTCTTTATTTGTTCATTTGTTGATGGACACTTAGGTTGATTCCGTATCTTGGCTATTGCGAATAGTGCTACAATGAATACCAGAATGCAGGTATCCTTCAATATACTGATTTCCTTCTTTTGGATAAATACTCAACAGCAAGATTGCTGGATCATATAGTAATTCTTTGGTTTTTTGAGAAATCTCAATACTGGTTTCCCTAATGGCTAGACTCGTTACATTTTGCTAGATAACTGGCCTCATCTGGATCTCCTAAAACCTAGTAACAAGGTCTGGTGTGCAGGTAGTTATATCTGTAGTTAATTCCTAGAAACAGGACCAGGGAAGTGTAAAAGAAAGAGAAAAAAGGGGTGTGTTATTGAGTTGGTAAACAACATGGACAACTTCATCTAAGCAGATCTTCTAAGGAACGCCCAAAACAACTTTCAGAATTTTCCATCAGATCATCTCCAAGGAGAAACATTTATCAACTCCAGTACCCAGTGAAGGTTGCCCTAAAGTGTACTGCTAACTCCTCTGTACTTCTAGGCATGCCAAGAAGAGAAACTCTCAGAAAGCAAAAGATGTGCTATACACACCAGAATGAACGGCTGGGAGAGCAATATGAGTTAAATTTCATATGGAACTAGGCAAAAGTTACAGTGGACATCAGAGTTGCTGCTGAGGGGATGGAGGTAAGAGGGATACAAGAGGAATCTGGTACTTTGACCCTCAAGATTTATTTTAATAAATTATCTAAACTCATTCAACTTATTTGCGGCCTACGTTAAGAATTATTACCCCCTTATCAAAGTGCATCACTTATTCCTTTAGTTGATATATGTGTATTTAACCTATTATTTTAGAGTTTGCCATAATTATTGGCTGTCTTCATCTGAATACATAGAATTTCTCACAATATCCTACTTTACATAGTAGGTAGGTCACGTATAATTGCTTGTTTAGAAAAATTTATGAAGATTTTGTTACTTTCTTTTGGCATCACACTGCAAAAGTATTTCTTGTTTCCAGGCTTCATGATAAATAATACAATTACCATTTTTTATAAATGAATATTATTATCTCAATCCATTATAATCAAAAAGCTTAAAAGTACCATTGGAAATATAGATATCTACATATAACATATGGTGTTGCCAAGGAAGGCTGACTAAATGAGGTAGTATTCAGTTCACCTCAGTAAATTCTTCAAAATCCTTCCTCCATACCTCAGACTTTCAGATGCAGGAACTCACTTTCTCAGTGCCTCCTACTTTATTGGGATCACAAATGCTAATCAGACATAGATAGATGTGTCAGCTTCTTGAATCAGAATCTGTATGTATTTTGTTCACTACATTATAAAGTATCCCCACAGGCTCAACTAAAATGCCTTCAGAGAGTGGGCAGGTAATGTAAACAAGTGATGTTATAGGAGTTCAGACCCAGTGGGAATTGGACAGTATATGCCCTATTTAAAGACACTTAATTTTTAATTATTTCAAAATAATACGTGGCTAAACAATGATAAAAACAAAAACAAACTGTTATTGATGACATCTAATAGTTGGTACAAATAAACACATTAATAGTATTATTACCATCATCATTATCATTATTATACTTTTTATGGACTCTTTATGAAATTTAAATATCCTTTGGGTCCCACATATTGCCCATTCAGCAACAAAAAATTTATTACATTTTCTCCTTTTTCAGATTTATTTCTACTTGATCAGGTCACATAACCTTATGCACTCTTTTTCCTGCCTTTTCTTCACCTTTGTTTTATTGCTAGATCTTAAAAATATCTAGGCAATGCTTACTTTATGCCTTCTGTCCAGGTTTTTCTTGCCATTTTCCCATTGGATGAAGGTCTTCCTTAGTCCACCCTTCAAGAAAGGCTCTGGAGTATAATATCCCTCAAGTTCTTGAATGTTTAAATTTGCTTTTCTAAAGTCTCAATACTTGAAAGACATTTGGCAGCATGTAAAATTGTGAGTCATATATCTTTTCCTTGAATTTACTGAAATTTCTTATACCACTATTATTTTATTTTGCTTATTACTGTCAAGATCCTTCTGATCTTACATTTCATAAGAAATGTGGTCTTTTTGGCACAAGGTGGTGGCTCATGCTTATAATCCTGGCACTTTGGGAGTCTGAGGCAAGAGGATCGCTAGAGCTCACGAGTTTGAAGCCATCTCGAGAGAGAGAGAGAGAGAGAGAGAGAGAGAACAAGAGAGAGAGCGAGAGAGAGAGATCAACCCCTTTCAATAAATAGAGTGAGGTTTTCTATTTCTGGAAAGTTTTCTTTGATTATAGTTTTAAATAATTAAACTTTTAAATACTAGTATGTTTCATTGTTTTGTTTTTCTTGGATCTTCTGTCTGTCTTCTGTATCCGTTTATTACTCTTTTTCTAGTCTGCTGCATTTCTCTCCTTAAGATCTTTTCCATTTTAGTTGATACTTCACTGCCTAGGTTACTTGTCATTTAGTCTTTCTTTCTTCTTTTGGAGACAGGGTCTGGCTCTGTAACTCAAGCTGGAGTGCAGAAGCGTGATCTTGGCTCACTGCAACCTCTGCCTCCCTTCAAGCAATTTTTGTGCCTCAACCTCCCGAGTAGCTGGGACTACAGGCACTCACCATCATGCCTAGGTAATTTTTTGTGTTTTTAGTAGAGATGGGGTTTCACCATGTTGGCCAGGCTGGTCTCGAACTCCTGACCTCAAGTAATCCACCCGCCTTGGCCTCCCAAAGTACAGGGATTACAGGGGTGGGCCACTCTACCCGGCCTTGTCATGGTTAGTCTTCATTCCTGAGATAATGTTGAATTTTTTCTTCAATTTACTTCCCAGGACTGGTCAACTCTCATATCACATCTTCCTATTTTGGCCCATTTCTAGTCTGAATTTTTGTCTGATTTAAGGTGTTTCATATTTGCAAGTGTTTGTTTAAAGATATTTAATCTATATCAGAGTACTGTTTTACAAGTTTTCCATTTTATGGTTTCTCTTGCAGGGGACATAATTTTAATTAGCTGAGGAGTTTTGAAGTTTGTATTCTGTTTTCTTCTTATAGTGACCTTATATGGCTATTGCTTATCATTTTCTGTTCATTTTTAAAAGGCCTGGGTTTTCCTGGGTGAATAATACCATGAGTTTCTGTGTTAGGAGTCTGGAATTTGGGCGGTTTATTAGGTTTCTTAGTTCAAGAATGTACTTTTTGGTTGGCACCGTGAAATGCAGGTCGTTAAATGTAGCATTTGTAAAATAGAAGAGGGCTGCATGTTCTGATTCTGTAACGTTCATCTGTTTCTTTCAGCACCTTAATTCGCAAACTTGCTTCTTTCTTTCTTTCCCGTCACTGCCAAGCCTCCAAGGAAGACTTTCCCTATTAAGATAGCTCATCTCTTCCAGAAAGCATTCCTTTCGCAAGACTAATACTTTTGGTCTTAGGCACATCCAAATCCTTTTCATTTAACCCACCCTACATTGGTTACTATCTGTTGCTCTATAACAAATTATCCCAAATCAGGTGGCTTAAAACAATAAAATATTTATTCTATCACAGTTGCTGTGAGGCAGGAACTTGAAAGCAGTTTAAGGCGGAGGTTTTGGCTCAGGACCTCTCATGAGGTGGCAATGAGATGTCAGCCAGGGCTGTGGTCACCTAAAGGCTAGTCTGGCTGAGGGAGTCTCTTCCAAGCTGTTGGCAGGAGACCTCTGTTCTCTGGATGTTAGCTGGAGATCTCAGATTCTCTTCATGTAGGCTTCTTCATAGGGTTGCTTGAGTGTCCTCAGAACATGGCAGCTGGCTTCTCCAGAGTGATTAGAGAGAGAGAGAGAGAGGAGGAAGAGGAGGAAGAGGAGGAGGAGAAGGATGTTAGTTTTCCAATTACATCCACTTCTTTTCTGTGTAATATCTGTTTGACTATTCCTTGGGATGCTATAGGCTTGGATTGTAATTTCTCTCTCTTTTCTAAATGCTCTGTATGAATTTGATAGATAAAGTAGAAACGTTTGTATTCAAGCAGCATTATCCGAAAGAAACTGGAAGTCTGCCAATAAATAATTGTTTTGGCTATCCTCTGTAGGCAAAGACCAATAAATAATTTTTGAACATGTGAATGAATGAATAAATTGATACAAATGAAAAAGCTAATTTATTGAATGAAATGACACTGATCATTATGGAGACTGAATTCTTCTGAACATATAATCAGACTCTTTTGTTTCTGGAGAAAATTGGAACTCATATTATAACTACAATGTTCCTGGGTAAGAATAGAATGAGTAATAGTGGATTCAGTTGTAAAAACTGCAAAGTTAGTGGCATTAGACCTTCTCATGCGACCACAGCGCTGCCATTAGCGTGAGAGTTGCTTGGCAGATGGTCTTACAAGGAAGTAAAATCAATAGCCTGTTCAGTGAGTGAGGCTTTACTTTGTACTCAGACTTCTCAGCACCAGGTTCTACGGTCTCAAAACACACCTGTATTGGTTAGCATGCACAAGCATTATAACATGAACAGTGGGAACAGGCACATTCACACTTGCAGATAGGGGCTAATGCGCACCTGCCTATTCACAAAGGACCCAGCCCTTTGCCTAAGAGAGAGAAAGCCTGGCAGAGTGGAAGCACTCAAACTTTAAAATCAGACCGGGGTTCCATGGGTCACAGTGGGCTCTCCACTTAGAGAACATGACCAGGATACTACGTCTCTCTGGGCCTCGAGTTACGTGTTCAGACCTTTAAGACAATTTTTAACTTCACCCTCAACTAGTGCATCTTCTTACTAAAGCTTTTGGTTTTCAGAGGCAAAATTTGTTTTTTGTTTTTGTTTTGTGTTTTCACTGTTGTCTTCAAATTTTTCCAACTGTGTTTGGCTAAGCTTCTTTATTATTGTCAAACTCTCAAAGACACACTTTGCATTTCTGAGGTAATTCAGAGTGTCATAGCCTTTTCAGTCTCTTCTGATAAAGGTTCAACTATTTTGGAAAATTGACAGTTTTCTCACGTTGGGAACCATAAAGGGGTGTTTTCTTCAACTGTGTTTCAGAGATGACATTTTATAAAGAAGAATGAGTGACTTTTGATGTAGAAACATATATTCTGTTTTCCTAAAGCATGTCTTCGCTTTTGAGAAAAAAAGAAGAAAAGCAATGTTACTAATATTTCTTATATAGTTTATTTCATTTTAAATTCTGGGCTACATGTGCAGGATGCAAAGGTTTGTTACATAGGTAGATGTGTGCCATGCTGGTTTGCTGCACCCATCAACCTATCACCTAGGTATTAAGCCCAGCAAATATTAACTACTTTTCCTGATGCTCTCTCTTTCCCTACACACCCCTGACAGGCCCCAGTGCGTGTTTCTCCCCTCCCTGTGCCCACATATTCTCATTGTTCAGCTCCCACTTATAAGTTAGAACCTGCAGTGTTTGGTTTTCCATTCCTGCACTAGTTTGCTGAGGATAATGGCTTCCAGCTCCATCTGTGTCCCTGCCACAGACATGATCTCATTCCTTTTTATGGCTGCATAGTATTCCATGGTGTATATAGTCCACATTTTCTTTTTCTAGGCTGCATAGCATTCCATGGTGTATATATTCCACATTTTCTTTTTCTAGGCTGCATAGTATTCCATGGTGTATATATTCCACATTTTCTTTTTCTAGGCTGCATAGTATTCCATGGTGTATATATTCCACATTTTCTTTTTCTAGGCTGCATAGTATTCCATGGTGTATATATTCCACATTTTCTTTTTCTAGTCTATCACTGATGGACATTTGGATTGATTTAATGTCTTTGCTACTGTGAATAGTGCTGCAAGAAACATACCTGTGCATGTATCTTTGTAATAGAATAATTTATATTCCTAGGGGCATGTACCCAGTAATGGGATGGCTGGATCAAATGCTGTTTCTGGTTCTAGGACTTTGAGGAATCGCCACACTGTCTTCGACAATAGTTGAATTAATTTACATTTCCACCAACAGCGTAAAAGCATTCCTATTTCTCCACAGCCTCACCAGCATCTGATGTTTCTTGACTTTTTTAGTAATTGCCATTCTGAGTGGCATGAGATGGTATCTCATTGTGGTTTTGATTTGCCTTTCTCTAACAATTGGTGATGTTGAGCTTTTTATCATTTTTCTTGGCCACATGAATGTCTTCTTTTGAGAAGTTTCTGTTTATGTACTTTGCCCACCTTTTAATGGAGTTTTTTTTTCTTACACATTTGTTTAAGTTTTTTGTAGATGCTGGATGTTAGACCTTTGTCAGATGGATAGACTGCACAAATTTTCTCCAATTCTGTAGGTTGTCTGTTTAATTTGTTAATAGTTTCTTTTGCTATGCAGACGCTCTTTAATTTAATCAGATCACAGCCAGGCACAGTGACTCACCCCTGTAATCCTAGCACTTTGGGAAGCCGAGGCGGGTGGATCACCTGAGGTCTGAAGTTTGAGACCAGCCTGGCCAACATGTTGAAACCCTGTCTCTCTTAATAATACAAAAATGAGCCAGGTGTGGCAGTGGGCACCTGTAATCCCAGCTACTTGGGAGGCTGAGGCAGGAGAATTGCTTGAACTTGGGAGGCAAAGGTTGCAGTGAGCCGAGATCACACCACTGCACTCCAGTCTGGGTAACAAAGCAAGACTCCATCTCAAAAAAAAAAATTCATTTCATTTCACTTGTTAATTTTTGCTTTTGTTGCAATTTGCATTTTTTTTGTAATTGCGCGTCTTTATCATGAAATCTTTGCCCATGTTTATGTCTTTGTCATGAAATCTGCCCATGCCAATGTCCTCAGTGTTACTGCCTAGATTTTCTTCTAGGTTTTTATAGTTTTAGGTTTTACATTGAAGTCTAATCCATCTGGAGTTAATTTTGTATAAGGTGTAAGAAAAGGGTCCAGTTTTAAGTTTCTGCATATGGCTAGACAGTTCTCCTAGCATCATTTATCAAGTAAGGAACCTTTTCTCCATTGCTTGTTTTTGTCAGGTTTGTCCAAGACCAGATGGTTGTAGATGTGAAGTCTTATATATAAGTTCTATATTCTGTTCCACTGGTCTACGTGTCTGCTTTTGTAACAGTACCATGCTGTTTTGGATACTGTAGCCTTGTAGTGTATTTGAAGTTGAGTAGTGTGATGCTTCCAGCTCTGTTCTTTTTGCTTAGGATTGTCTTGGCTATACAGCCCTTTTTTGGTTCCATATGAATTTTAAAGTAGTTTTTTTCTAATAATGTGAAGAATGTCAATGGTAGTTTAATGGGAATAGCACTGAATCTATAAATTACTTTGGGGAGTATGATCATTTTCACAATATTGATTCTTCCTATTCATGAACATAGAATATTTTTCCATTTGTTTGTTTTCTTTCTGATTTCCTTGAGCAGTGGTTTGTAGTTCTCCTTGAAGAGGCTCTTCACTTCTCTTGTTAGCTGTATTCCTAGGTCAGCAGTGCATGGCACTTACTCTAAAATTGATCAGATAGCTGGAAGTAAAACACAGCAAATGCAAAAGAACTGAAATCACAACAGTCTTTCAGAACACGGCATAATCAAATTAGAAATCGAGATTAGGAAACTCACTCAAAACCCCTTTTGTTGTTCTGCCAGAGATAACACAGCAACAAAAAGAAAACTCCAGGTCAATATCCCTGATGGACATCAATGCAAAAATCCTCAATAACGACATAGAAATTAAGCATTCTATTCCTGAAAGACTCAAGGGTAAATAATGAAATTAAGGTAGAAATCAAGAAGCTCTTTGAAATTAATGAGAACAAAGAGACAACATACTAGAATCTTTGGGATGCTGCTAAAGCGGTGCTAAGAGGGAAATTCGTAGCATTAAATGCCCACATCAAAAAGCTAGAAAGATCACAAATCAACACGTTAACATCACAACTAAAAGAATTAGATAATTTAGAGCAAACAAACCCCAAAGCTAGCAGAAGATAAGAAATAACCAAGATCAGAGCAGAACTGAAGAAGACAGAGACATGAAAAACTCTTCAAAAAATAAAAAAATAAAAAAAATCAACAAATCCAGGAGCTGGTTTTTTGAAAACAAATTAATAAAATAGATAGACTGCTAGCTAGACTAACAAAGAAGGGAGAAGAATCAGACAAAAAATGATAAAGGTGGTATCACCACTGACCCCCAGAGATACATACAACCATCAGAGAATACTGTAAACACCTTTATGCAAATAAACTCGAAACTCTAGAAGAAATGGATAAATTTCTGGATACATACACCCTTTCAAGACTGAACCAGGAAGAAATTGAATCCCTGAATACCAATAGCAAGTTCTGAAATTGAGGCAGTAATATATAGCATAACAACCAAAAAAAAGCTCAGGACCAGACGAATTTACAACTGAATTCTACCAGCGGAAGAAAGAGGAGCTGATACCATTTCCTCTGAGATTATCCCAAACAATTTAAAGAAAACACTCTTCCCTAACTCATATTATGATGCCCGCATCATTCTAATACTAAAACCTGGCAGAGACACAACAACAACAAAAAGAAAACTTAGGCCAATATCCCTGATGAATTTCAATGTAAAAATCCTCAATAAAATACAGGCAAATTGAATCCATCAGTACCTCAAAAAGCTTATCTACCATGATCAAGTCAGCTTTATTTCTGGATGCAAGGCTGGTTCAACATATGAAAATCAATAAATGTAATTCATCACATAAACAGAATTAAAGATAAAAACCACAATTATCTCAATGGATGCAGAAAAAGCTTTGATAAAATTTAACATCCCTTCATGTTCAAAACTGTCAATAAACTAGGTTTTGAAGGAACTTATCTTAAAATAATAAGAGCCACATATGACACACCCACAGCCAATATCATACTGAATTGGCAGAAGCTAGAAGCATTCCCCTTGAAAACCAGCACAAGAATTGAAGGGGCAAAATGGTAGGATAGGAAAAGCTCTGGTGCTCAGCTGCCAGGGAGAGCAACGCAGAAGATGGGTGATATCCACATTTCTAACTGATGTACCTGGTTCATCTCATTGGGGCTGCTTAGACAGTGGGTGCAGCCCAAGGAGTGTGAGCCAAAGTAGGGTGGGGCATCGCCTCACCTGGGAAGAGCAAGGGTCTAGGGAACTCCCTCTCCCAGCCAAGGGAAGCCATTAGGGACTTTTCCCAGCACTCTGGCACTCTGGCTCAGACGCTGTGCTTTTCCCATGGTCTTCACAACCCAGAGACCAGGATATTCCCTCTGGTGCCTACAACACCAATGCCCCAGGTTTCCAGCGTAAAACTGGGTGGCCATTTGGGAAGACATCAAGCTAGCCACAGCAGTTTTTTTTTTTTTTTAATACATACCCCAGTGGTGCCTAGAACACCAGCAAGACAGAACTGCTCATTCCCCTGAAAGATGGGGCTGAAGCCAGAAAACTCAGCAGGTCCCACCCCCATGAAGACCAGCAAGCCAAGATCCACTGGCTTGAAATTCTTGCAGCCAGCACATAAGTCTGAGCTTGATCCGGGATGTTTGAGCTCAGTGCAGGGAGGGTCGTCCACCATTGTTGAGGTTCAGGTAGGCAGTTTTAACCTTGCCTGTGTAAACAAAGTCACTGGGAAGTTTACACAGTGACTGGGCGGAGTCCATAGCAGCTCAGCAAGGCCACCATAGGCAGAATGTGTCACTAGATTCCCTCCTTGCTGGTCAGAGCATCTCTGAAAAAAGGCAGCAGCCTGTCAGGAACTTACAAATAAAGCCCCCACCTTCCTGGGACAGAGCACCTGGGAAAAGGGGCTATTGTGGGTACAACTTTAGCAGACTTAAACGTCCCTGCCCTGCAGCACTGAAAGGAGCAACAGATCTCCCAGCACAGTGCTCAAGCTCTGATAAGGGACAGACTGCCTCCTCAAGTGGCTCCCTGACACCCATGTATCCTGACTGGGAGATACCTCCCAGCACGGGCTGACAAAGATTTCATACAGGAGAGGTCTGGCTGGCATCTGGCAGGTACCCTTCTGGGACAGAGCCACCAGAGGAAGGAACAGGCAGCCATCTTTGCTGTTCTGCAGCCACTGCTGGTGATTCCCCAGGAAAGCAGGTTCTGGAGTGGACCTCCAGCAAACTCCAGCAGACTAGCAGCAGAGGGGTCTGAATGTTAGAAAGAAAACTAACAGAAAGAAAGAGTTTCAACATCAACAGAAAGGACATCCAAAGACCCCATCCAACAGTCACCAACTTCAAAGACCAAAGGTAGATAAATCCACGAAGAAGGGAAGAAACCAGCACAAAAAGGCTGAAATCAACAAAAGCCAGAATGCCTCTTCTCCTCCAAGGGATCACAAATCCTCACCAGCAAGGGAACAAAACTTGACGGAGGATCAGTATGATGAACTGACAGAAGCAGGCTTCGGAAAGTGGGTAATAACAAACTTCTTCAAGCTAAAGGAGCATGTTCTAACCCAACACAAGGAAGCTAAGAATCTTAAAAAAAGGTTAGCTGAATTGCTAACTAGAATAATCAGCTTAGAAAAGAACATAAATGACTTGATGGAGCTGAAAAGCACAGCACAAGAACTTTGTGAAGCATACGCAAGTATCAACAGCTAAATCAATCAAGTGGAAGAAGGGATACCAGGGACTGAAGATCAACTAAATGAAATAAAGTGAGAAGGCAAGATTAGAGAAAAAGGAGTGAAAAGAAATGAACAAAGCCTCTAAGAAATATGGGACGATGTGAAAAGACCAAATCTACATTTGATTGATGTACCTGAAAGTGATGGAGAGAATAATACCAAGTTGGAAAACACTCTTCAGGATACTATCCAGGAGAACTTCCCCCACGTAGCAAGGCAGGCCAACATTCAAATACAGGAAATACAGAAAACACCACAAAGATAGTTCTCAAGAACAATCCCAAGACATATAATCATCAGTTTCACCAGGGTTGAAATGAAGGAAAAAAGGCTAAGGGCAGCCAGAGGGAAAGGTTGGGTTACCCACAAAGGGAAGTCCATCAGACTCACAGTAAAGCTCCTGGCAGAAACCCTACAAGACAGAAGAGAGTGGGGGCTGATATTCAACATCCTAAAAGAAAAGAATTTTCAACCCATAATTTCATATCCAGCCAAACTAAGCTTCATAAGTTAAGGAAAAATAAAATCCTTTACAGAGGAGCAAATGCTGAGATATGTTGTCACCACCAGGCCTGCCTTACAAGAGCTCCTGAAGGAAGCACTAAACATGGAAAAGAACAACCAGTAGCAGCCCCTACAAAAGCATACCAAATTGTAAAGATCATCAACACTATGAAAAACCTGCATCAACTAATGGGCAAAACAACTAGCTAGCATCAAAATGGTGGCATCAAATTCATAAATAACAATATTAACCTTAAATGTAAATGGGCTAAATGCCCCAATTAAAAGACACAGACTGGTAAATTGGATAAAAAGTCAAGACCCATCAGTGTGCCGTATTCAGGATACCCATCTCACATGCAAAGACACACATAAGCTCAAAATAAAGGGATGGAGGAAGATTTACTAAGCAAATGGAAAGCAAATAAATAAAAGCAGAGGTCACAATCCTAGTCTCTGATAAAACAGACTTTAAACCAACAAAGATCAAAAGAGACAAAGAAGGGTAGTACATAATGATAAAGAATCAATGCAACAAGAATAGCTAACTATTCTAAATATATATTCACCCAAAACAGGAGGACTCAGATACATAAAGCAAGTTCTTAATGACCCACAAAAAGACTTAGACTTGTACAGGATAATAGTAGGAGACTTTAACACTCCACTGTCAATATTAGACAGATCAACAAGACTGAAAAATAACAAGGATATCCAGTACTGGAACTCAGATCTGGACCAAGCGGCCCTAATAGACAGAACTCTCCACCCAAAATCCACAGAATATACATTCT
The DNA here is from genome assembly GCA_004027715.1 of Plecturocebus donacophilus. Lineage (NCBI taxonomy): Eukaryota > Metazoa > Chordata > Mammalia > Primates > Pitheciidae > Plecturocebus > Plecturocebus donacophilus. The sequence goes on from PVKP010034270.1 coordinate 12,857, forward strand.
TCTCAGCACCATGTTGCACTTATTCTAAAATTTACCACATAATTGGAAATAAAACACTCCTCAGAAAGTGCAAAACAACAGAAATCATAACAAATATCTCTCAGACCACAGTGCAATCAAATTAGAACTCAGGATTAAGAAACTCACTCAAAACTGCATAACTACATGGAAACTGAAAAACCTGCTCCTAAATGACTACTGGATTAATAATGAAATGAAGGCAGAAATAAAGATGTTCTTTGAAACCAATGAGAATGAAGATACAACGTATCAGAACTTCTGGGACACACTTAAAGCAGAGTGTAGAGGGAAATTTATAGCACTGAATGGCCACAAGAGAAACGAGAAAAGATCTAAAATCGACACCCTAACATCACGAATGAAAGAACCAGAGCAGCAAGATCAAACAAATTCAAAAGCTACCAGAAGACAAGAAATTACTAAGATCAGAGCAAATCTGAAGGAGATAGAGACACGAAAATACCTTCAAAAAAAAAATCAATAAATCCAGGAGCTTGGTTTTTGAAAAAGATCAACAAAATAGATCACTAGCTAGACTAACAAAGAAGAAAAAGAGAAGAATCAAATAGATGTAATAAATAATGATAAAGGGAATATCACCACTGATCCCACGCAACTACAGACTGCCATCAGAGAATACTATAAACACTTCCATGCAAATAAATCAGTAAATCTAGAAGAAATGGATAAATTCCTGGACATTTACACCCTCCCAAGACTAAAGCAGGAAGAAGTCGAATCCCTGAATAGACCAATAACAAGGTCAGAAATTGAGTCAGCAATTAATAACCTACCAACCAAAAAAAGTCCAGGACCAGACAGGTTCAAACCCAAATTCTACCAGAGTTACAAAGAAGAGCTGGTATCATTCCTTCTAAAACTATTCTAAACAATACAAAACGAGGGAATTCCCCCCAACTCATTTTATGAGACTAACATCATCCTGACACCAAAACCTGGCAGAGACACAACTAAAAAAATAAAATTTCAGGCCAATATCCATGGTGAATATTGATGTGAAAATCCTTAGTAAAATACTGGCAAACCGACTTCCAGCAGCACATCAAAAAGCTTATCCATCATGATCAATTCAGCTTTATCCCTGGGATGCAAGGCTGGTTCAACATATGCAAATCTATAAACGTAATCCATCACATAAATAGAACCAAAGACAAAACCCACATGATTATCTCAACAGATGCAGAGAAGGCCTTTGACAAAATTCAACAACCTTTATGCCAGAAACTCTCAATAAACTAGGTATCAATGGTACATATCTCAAAATAATAAGAGGTATCTATGACAGACTCTCAGCCAGTATCATACTGAATGGGCAAAAACTGGAAGCATTCCCTTTGAAAACCAGCACAAGACAAGGATACTCTCTCTCACCACTCCTATTTAACACAGTATTGGAAATTTTGGCCAGGGCAATCAGGCAAGAAAAAGAAATACAGCATAATCAATTAGGAAAAGAGGCAGTCAAATGATCTCTATTTGCAGATGACATGATTGTATTTTTAGAAGAACCTATCATCTCAGCTCCAAATCTCCTTAAGCTGAGAAGCAGCTTCAGCAAAGTCTCAGGATACAAAATCAATGTGTAAAAATCACAAGCATTCCTGTACACCAATGACAAACAGAGAGCCAAATCATGAGTGAACTCCCATTCACGGTTGCTTCAAAGAGAATAAAATACCTAGGAATACAACTTACAAGGGATGTGAAGGACCTCTTCAAGGAGAACTATAAATCACTGATCAAGAAAATAAGAGGACACAAACAAAAAAATATTCCATGCTCATGGTTAGGAAGAATTAATATTGTGAAAATGGCCATACTGCCAAAGTAATTTATAGATTCAGTGCTATCCCCATCAAGCTACCATTGACTTTCTTCACAGAATTGGCAAAAAAAATCTTAAATTTCACATGGAACCAATAAAAGAGCCCACACAGTCAAACCAATCCTAAGCAAAAAAACAAAAAACAAACAAAAACAAAACAAAACTGGCAGCATCATGCTACCTGACTTCAAACTATACTACAAACCTACAGTAACCAAAACAGTACGGTACTGGTACCAAAACAGAGATACAGACCAATGGAACATAACAGAGGCTTCAGAAATAATGCCACCCATCTATAACCATCTGATCTTTGACAAACCTGACAAAAACAAGCAACAAGGAAAGGCTTCCCTATTTAATAAGTGATATTGGGATAACTGACTAGTCATAGGCAGAAAGCTGAAACTGGATCCCTTCTTTATACCTTATAGAAAAATGAATTCCAGATGGAATAAAGATTTAAACATAAGACCTAACACCATAAAAATACTAGAAGAAATCCTAGACAATACCATTTAGGACATAGGCATCAGTGAGGACTTCATGACTATAACACAAAAAGCAATGGCAACAAAAGCCAAAATTGACAAATGGGATCTCATTAAACTAAAGAGCTTCTGCACAGCAAAAGAAACTACCATCAGAGTGAACCAGCAACCAACAGAATTGGAAAAAGATTTTGCAATCTACCCATCTAACATAGGGCTAATATCCAGAATCTACAAAGAACTAAAACAAATTTACAGGAAAAAAAACAACCCCATTGAAAAGTGGGCGAAGTATATGAACAGACACTTTTCAAAAGAAAACATTTATGCAGCCAACAAACATTCGAAAAAAAGCTCATCATCACTGGTGACTGGAGAAATGCAAATCAAAACCAAATTGAGATACCATCTCATGCCAGTTATAATGGCGATCATTAAAAAATCAGGAGACAACAGATGCTGGAAAGGATGTGGAGAAATAGGAACACTTTTACACTGTTGGGAGTATATATCAGTTCTACCATTGTGGAAGACAGTGTGGCAATTCCTCAAGGATCTAGAACTAGAAATACCATTTGACCCAGCAATCCCATTACTGGGTCTATATCAAAAGGATTATAAATCATTTTGTTATAAAGACACATGTACACGTATGTTTACTGCAGCATTGTTCACAACAGGTAAGACTTGGAACCAACCCAAATGCCCATCAATGATAGACTGGATAAAGAAAATGTGGCACATAAACACCATGGAATACTATGCAGCCATAAAAAAGGATGAATTCATGTCCTTTGCTGGGGCATGGTTAAAGCTAGAAACCATCATTCTCAGCAAAATGACACAAGAACAGGAAACCAAACACTGCATGTTCTCACTTATAGGTGGGTGTTGAACAATGAGAACACATGGACACAGGGAGGGGAGCATCACACACTGGGGCCTGTGAGGGGGTGGGGGGCTAAGGAAAGGACAGTAGGGGGTGAAGGGTAGGGGAGGGATAGCATTAGGAGAAATACCTAATGCAGATGACGGGGTGACGGATGCAGCAAACCACCATGGCACATGTATACCTACGTAACAAATCTGCACGCTCTGCACATGTACCCAAGAACTTAAAGTATAATAATAAAAAAGAAAACCAGCACAAGACAAGGATGCCCTCTCTCACCACTCCTATTCAACACAGTATTGGAAATTCTGGCCAGGGCAATCAGGCAAGAGAAAGAAATAAAAGGTATTCAGATTGGAAGAGAGCAAGTCAAATTCTCTCTGCAGATGACATAATCCTCTATCAAGAAAACCCCATTGTCTCAGTACAAAAGCTTCTTAAGCTGATAAGCAATTTCAGCAAAGTTTCAGGATACAAAATCAGTGTGCAACAATCACAAGCCATTCCTCTACACCAACAACTGCCAAGCAGAGAGCCAAATCATGAATGAACTCCATTCACAGTATTTGATAGGGCTCAAACCTACAATGATTGTGAAAATGGGCAAACCTGCTGCAAATCAAGCTTGCATTCACAACAGGTCTCATTTTTGGTGGTGGTCTTATCTCACTTGTCTGCTTGTACATCATTTCCAATGATTCCATTTAAGTAGGCATTTCTTTTATTGGTAGTAAATTTTAAAGTATTTGGTTGAAAACACCAAACAAGTCACAAGACTAAGTTATCAAAGAGAAAGTTTAGAAGTCTTACTACTTCTAAAACTATGGAATTTGGAATTATGGGAATTCTTTTTAATAATTTTTTAAAAACATACCACAAAAATGTATCTATAGAAGTCTCAAATTCTGAACAAATCAAGATAGGGAGAGTATTCAAAAGTAGGGGACTTTCTGTTCATTGAAAAATCAAAACAAAACACACACAGACACACACACACACACACACACACACACACACACACACCCCCAAACAGCTGGCTTTACACTTCCTGGAAGTCTTTCAAATCCTAGGACACATCTGTCTAAAGCGAATCTAGTTTCCTTTGAAAATTGACACTCGGTTTTAAGAATTAAGAGACATGATAGTGATTCCATTCCACCAGAGGGCGCCATAGACTACAGTCCAGCAAGCGTGCCTGTGGGCCTGGGTACATAAACACAGTAATTGAAAGCAGCTACTTTTAGGCTATTTTTGTAACATGGAGAGATTTTTAAGATCAACAATAAACATTATTGGTTTTTCAATAAGGTAAGATTTATTTTAAACACATTAATTTGACTATACTCTTCTGACATTTTTACCCTCAGATGGAAAACAAAAACAAAATGGAAACACTAGCTTAATCTTATATGTATATGTGTACTTCCACAAAGTTATTTATTGCGAAGTTGGACGATGGAAAACATTTTTGATACAATAACTCCATGACAAAGTCCACCTAAAATTTTGCCTTTTGGGATTCATCTGGGAAAAGTATTTGGAATTTGTAGGTTCTGTGGAATAGGTTCTAATACCCAAGGAAACTACAGGAAGCGAGGTTTTCCCCTCCAGATGTTTCTTAGTACTAGAAATAAAATGTGTCCATCCATTTCCAACTCAATAGGACTTCGAGAAACTCCTACACGTTTCAGCCCAGAGCATGGCTCAGCCTGTCACCCACTGAAAATCCAGGGTTTGCGTCAAGTCTGTGACAATCAAATGCTTGCAAGCTATCCTTTAGTTCGCTTCAAATGCTGGTCCTGTAAAGACAGATTTACTTATATTCCCTTTGTACTCTGAGGGGCAAATTTTATCAGCTGAAAGCTTGCTTGCAATTTCCTGTGAGTGTTCAGTAAGCCAAACTGCTTGTGAAGTATAACCCCATGGCTGCTTTCCACAGGCTGATTAGAACTGGAATAGGGAATTTGAAAATGCAGCACCAGTTGAAATTCACGGGCTGATGGAAGATCACAGCTGATCATAATTTCTCAGGTGAAAATATGATTTCCCTCCCCTGTTTCCTCTTGGTAAGCTGCTGAAAAATATTCAGTGAGTTTCCTAGCCCATGGCCAGGGATGACTGCACTGGTGCTGCTTTGGAGACAAAATTAGGAGGAACAAAGGTATCAGAATTCCAGGCTCTGACTTTTTAGGCCCACCAAGAGATAGCTTTCAGGCTTATGAACTGATGAATCCTACAGCAAGGTGTGCAGGAGGAGGGAGGCAAACACTCTTAAACAGTTTAAGCCTCTCCCCTAGTTTAATATAGTTTCCACAATCACTTCCGATAACAACATGATGTTGTGTTTAACACTGTCTCACAGACAACACAGCTTTGAGGCTGAGTAGTCACTGAACGCCTGAAAAGACCCTCCCACCTTCCCGGAGACTCTGCATAGTGATCCTAATTGTTTCTATTTTTATATAGCAATTAAGAAATTACCAAAATTTGTTGAGAGAGTAAGTCCCAATGTTAAATATTCCTACAAAAAACAAAGGAATATAAGAAAAATAAATAATTTACAATTTAAAAAATTACTAAGCCATTTAAATGTACAACTAAATGGACATTCCACAGAACATTTAATTATTTTGTTGGCAATAATTTTTCTTCTCGCTCCCCTCTCCTTTCCCACAACATCGTGTTTTTCTTATTCTAATCCTGCCCAATGCTACACTATTTTACATTTTCTACAAAGCCTAAATTGTCCTCTTATGAAATTTAATTGTATGAGAATTCCTGCCTGCCACATGTCTGAGCGACTGAAGGGGGAACATGGCCTTTCAAACTGGGGCCCCAGATTAGCATAAATAGTAAATAGAATTGACAAGTTGTAACTGATAATTCAAAACCCTTGGTATGGGCATTCAGTCTGAATAAAGCAGCATATCCTTTTGTATAGAAATGATAGAAAATCAGGTGCTTACATTGACCAGAATCTATTTGGTAATTAAGTATTTCTGACTAATATAAATAGGAAATGAAATGGTTTCTGAGTAAATATATGGAGTTCTCCATTACCCATTCATCCCTACTCTTCTAATTGCTCTCCCTCCTTCCCTTCCAAGTATTTAAGGATTTGAAAGAGATGTTTGTTATTCATTCATACTTCTCATTTCCCACTTTCTCCACAACCTCCAATGATTGATTCCTGCTTCCAAACATACTGAACCTGTGTATGTAAAAGCTACCAATGACTTTCTAGTTGCCAAGGCCAACAGAGAAGCCTTCCTGTCCACACTTGATTTGCCTTTGTCTCAAGTCTGGCATCATAGAGCTTCTTCTCTCACTGATTCTCTCATCTGGTCGTCTGGCTGTTTCCTCTCTCCATATTCCCTCCTCCTTTGCATATGTTTACACATTCTCTTGGGTTCCATGCCAATACTTTCTTAGTCTATGCACCTCCTAAGTCACCTAACCCTGACTTCAACTACCATTTAGGTAACAAAATTATTGAATCTTTTTTCTGGTTCAAATTTCTATTTCAGTCGCACATTTCTGTCTCCTGAATTTCTCCACTTGGAGGTCTGGAGTGGAGAAAATGCCATGTGTCCACCTCAACTGTTGCTTCATTTTTGTGTTTTACTAGACATTGGCCAACCTTCTTTGTAGTTATGCAGGCTGTATGATACAGGGTTGATGGAATGTGGTTAAAAGCAACACAGATCACTTCTGCGATCACGGCCTGTGTGATCACCCAAGCTCTTTCTTTTCCCTGACAGCATTAAAAGATGATGGTGTCATAGAGTTCACCAGCCAGAAACATTTGCACCAGATTTTGCTGGAAGAAGAGTCACGTTGTGTTAGGCCACTGAAGACTGCAGTTGTTACTTACAGCAGTTGAACGACTCCAACTACTGCAGTGTAATAAAGGATTCAGTATCTCTAACATGGACTTCAATTTGCTCTACAAAACAAATTCCCTGTCGCAGTGAATGGGAACACCAGTTTGCCCAAACCAGAAAATTTAAAGGCTCTCAAAATTTATGCCTCAAACTTGTCCCCACATTAAGTTTCTCACTAAAACATGTTAATGTGAACTTTTCACCATCACCACGGACACTCTAGTTCAGGCCCTCATGGTTTCCTCATTCTTCTTTGCTTTTGGCCTCCCCTCACATCATTTGAAATCCATTTCCTACAGCCTTTGAAGGATAACCTCGTTCTTTTTAATTATTTCCTTTCACTTTAAAAATTAATAGCACCAATATTGTGCTAAGATATAAATATACACATATTTTAAAAATTTTGGAACACTCAGAGAAGTATTAACCAGAAAATAAAAGTCATTTACAACCTTGACACCCCATGTAAACACTATTAAACATTTGATTCATGGAGGTCTATGTTATTTTTATGTGTTTGTAATCTATTTATATGCCTCTAGATAGATCTAAAATTCTAAATTTCATAGCTGTATCTAAAATGTTAAATTTAATTTTATTTCTATCAAAGTAATACATGTATAACTTTTAAAAGTTGATTATTAATACTGTATTTGTAGTCAAAAGTAACAGTTCTCTGTCTCATTCCTGCCAATTTCCACACCACTACTGAGAGGCAAATGCTTTCAAGTAGTTTTTTAACTTACTATTGATGTGTTTTTCTCCATATTTTTAAGTGGCATGCAATTCATTTTTTTTAATTGTATTATATCTACTGACTTCCTGCTATGTAATTTGAGAATTTAGTTTTATTATATCCTATTTCCCTACTTGACAATAAAATTATGCCCAGTCTTTTTGGTTAAATGCATAGTGATATTTACATTTTATTATGCTGTAAATATTACTTAAAACTGAGGCTCTTGGGTACACTGATTGCTCAAGTTTTTCTTTTTCCTGGTGTTTAGTTTACTATGTATCTATTGTGAATTTACCTCTATATCTTAAGAAAAAAACAAAAAACCCAAACATTCTTTTCACTACATAAAACCACGTTAGATATTTAATTAAATACACTAGGGGGGCAATTTCCCTATTAAAGCCCTCCATATTCATGTTCCAATCAGGCCTCTATAATGTTAGAATCTAAAATATGTAAATAATGCTTATAAATCAATTATAAAAAGGAACAAATGAAAAGAGGTGAACAGCTATTTACAAAAGGAGGGCAATGGTTAATAAACGTGAAAAGTTACTCCATTTCATGAGTGTTGGCAAAATTAAAAACTTGATATTAAGTTTATTACAAAGTTAACCATTTTATGACTCTGTAAATATTACTTAAAACTGAGGCTCTTAAGTAGAGAGGCTCTTGGTACAACCTTTTGAGGAAGTGCATCATAATCCAAGGAAGTTGCAGACTGCATAACCTAGATATTATATAACTTAAAGTAATTCTTGCTCATATATCTGAGCAGACATGTACATGCAGGCATTTCATAGCACTGTTCTTAATAGCTCCTAATGGAAATAATTCCAATGTCCATCAATAGAACATTGACTAAATCAAATATGATATCTTCATGCAGCGAAATGCAGTACTGCAGTGAAATTAATAACATCCATATCCATATGAATGAATCTCAAATAACAAATGCAGAGAAATGATAAAGTGTCAATTTCAGTATAGTGATTATTCCTGGGAGAAAAGTGTTGGGGAGGAAATGGGATAGAAATACACACAGGACTTTAACTGTATTGGCATTTTCTTTGAAGCAGCATGGTGACTGTATTATATTACTCCTCGTACCTCTTTGATTTAAATATTTTATAATACATAAAGAAGCTCAACTGCAGTCACAGTTTTGTAAGAGAGCACAGTTGGTGTGATTTCTGAGGACGCAGACATTGGCGGATAGCACTGGTTGTAAGGTCCCCACTGAATGAATCTCAAGAAAGAAGATCGTGAAAATGATGTTATTTGACAGAAGAGAAAGAGAAAGGCTAGCCACTTATTTTTTTCCCTTATCTCTAAACTTCTCTTAGTGACAAGAGGTGCTGTGCCTGGATTATATTTTGGGAATGAGTCTCATGGACTGGTCTGTAGCTTTTGAGTAATTGCATTTTGACTCAAGGGAACTTTATATCTGAAGGTGAGTGAAATAGCAATTAAGTAAATACCTGCCTAGGAAAATGCTCTCTGAATGTGCAAGCCTGTCATTATGCCTGGGAAATGCCTTCAGAAAAATTCAGCCTTCTGTAATCCTAAATCTTGCAGACTTGGGGATGGAGACGCTGAAGGCTTTTTCAGATTTGCACATACCTTAATGTCACAGAAGCCTGACTTGCTACCTAAACTAAGATACTCTGTCAGCGATGTCTATTAACAGAATTTTGAATTCAGTCCTGATGCTTCTGCATGTGTTTTACTTTAGATTGAACACATTTCCGCATTGAGCTGTCATAATTTCCATTGTTATGATAGCAGAACTGTAACAGGCACACAAAATGAAAGGCATTGTATCAGAATCAAATCACATAACAATCTTAAAAGTTGCTTTGTGCTACTTTGTCCACCATTAAAGACAATTCTATGGAGTTCTGCAGTGAAAGCAATGGACTGAAAATTAGAATTCACTCCCATCTTTACTAACTTAGGACTGGCGGTATGGCAAGTAACTCTGAATCTCTCAGCATTTGTACTAAAATGTTAAAATGTTTATAGCACTTACAGGGGCATTATAAGGCTCAATAAGTGTTTAGAAATTCCTACTAATAAGCTGCATTTCCTCCAAAGTGTTTGAGATACTAAAACTAATTAGGTGCTATCTACTTATTAAGTACTAAATGATGAGTGTTTTTATTGAGTTCTGAGATTCTAGGGAAGAAATTATGAGGCATAATTATTGTTGGCAGTGAATAGTATATACGATGAGTAGCATGAAAACAATTCATTTCATTACTATAGCAGATTTTAGCTCTTTCTCTGTAGAAATGGGACAAGGCACTGTTTAAATTGAAAGGTGAAACCGGCACTGACATATCTGAACCTTCAGCTGGCTCAGGATGGACCCTCCGGATTTCATGTGAGTTGAGACTAAGGGTAATGAGTTTCTTTATTATGTCAGTTTCTATCTAGAAAAGTTACCCTCCAGAAACACTGTCTATCTCAGAAATATTCTAGTGGCTCAGGAGGATGCATTAAGTCTGCCCTTTGGTAGAGAAAAGAATGGTCAAGAACTTGGCAGAGAAGGAAATACTATAGCCATAATTTCGAACTGTCAGTGAGAAATTTCTAGAACTACCATCTAAAGTCTGAAGTCAGGGTCAGGGTACTGCAGCAAGTCTAGGGTGTTCCCTGTACAGACAACTACATGTGATCATGTCTCAGTTTTCAGCCTGACCATTTCACCACCCACTCTCCCTCCTGGAAACTTATCTTTGTTTGAGAGACAGATACTTTTTTTTCCCCTTTCTTATGTCCAGGTAGATTATGCCACAGCATACCTTATGAATTGCAGGGATCACTTTAATAGCACTAGAGGAAACTTGCATTTCAGTGGCTTACTGTAGCCGATAGGTAAACCGAAGAATAATTATCCTGCACAATGCAGCTATAAAATGCTTTAGAGTTTCTCAAGTGTTTTCACACTGTGCTGATTTCAAAGTCAGAGACAAAAGTCTCATTTTTTTTATAGCAGCTTTTCCAAGTATAGGTGTATTTTTTCCTTGCAGAATAACTTCTGTGTGCTGAGAACTAGCTGGCATTCTCTAAGTCTTAGATTCTGTTCTTAAAACTTTTAGATGTGAAGAATCTAGAAAACTTAAAGAAATCTTGTTTGAGACTTATTTTGATTCCAAATAAAATAAAGTCAATTTTTTATGGCTGAACCTCAAGGAGGAGATGTATGAATATTTGGCTTAAAAATCAAGCTGCAGGTGGAGCAATAATGTAACTGATCTCAGAAACATCTGGAAATAAGAAATTAAAGGCCAGCAAAACTTTCTTACTGCCTCTCATCTTTGCTTTTTTTGAATTCCAATTTCTTTTATTCTCCTTCCTTTTAGACAAGTACTAGAGCTGTGCTGATTTATGTCATCTCTAATTCCTAATTTTAAAAAAAATTCCAGAAGATGGCCGCTTAGGAGCAGCTCAGGATTGCAGCTCCCAGTGAAAGTGCAGAGGCTGCTGCAGGTGATCCCCAGGAAACAGGGCCTGGAGTGGACCTCAGCAGTCCTACAGCAGAGAGGCCAGACTGTTAGAAGGAAAACTAAGAAACAGAAATAACTTCATCATCAAAAACTAGACGTCCACTCAGAGGCCCAATCT